>APFE031318452.1:100050-116468 GCA_000404065.3 Pinus taeda
ATTTTTCCATAAAGTAACAAAAAGTTTTGATTTGATAAAATAAAATTAATTATTTAACATTGATGGGCTTTTTAGCTTGAGGTTTTGACAACCCATGGTTTGGCCCATGTTATTTGTTATGATGAAGCCTATTTAAAGGCTCAAGGAAATCTATTATGGAATGTAAGAGTAGTGTAATCCATTTCATATATCAATCTAATCAACAATAACTCACCCACTTGATGCAAAATATGTAAGTTTTAATCTTTTCAACTAGTTTAGATTTTTTGTAAGACTATTTTGTTTTCTCAAGGATTCATTTATTTTAATTTGAATTGATATTGATGAATTTTATTTAACGAGAAGAATTATAAATTGTACTTGTGAGTTCATTTGAAAGATAAAATTTTAATGGCTGCATAAAACTGAAAATATGCTTTAAAATCATAGCAATTTAGTTTTAATTTGAATTTATTTATTTCTAAAGTCATGTTTATTCATAAAAATTTAAACATTGTGTAAAACTAAAAGATGCTTAAAACCATAGTAAATAATCTAATAAGATAAAGATGATATATATATTTTTTTTTTATAAATATATATATATATATATTTTAAATTATTTAATTTATCAAAATAATTAGCCTCTCTCTAGTCTCATATTAGAAACTGAGATTATACAACGAGCCTTTCTACTGATAATTTTAATTTATTTATTTCTAAAGTCACGTTTATTCATAAAATTTTATTGATTGCTTAAGGTTGAAAGTATGCTTTAAAATAAAAATAAGTGAGTTTTAATTTGAATTTGATTATTTCTAAATCACATTTATTCATAAAAAGTAAAGATAAGACTAAAACTATGCTTTTAAAATCATAGTAAATAAAAAAAATAACAATAAATGTCATGTAAAAGACAATTTAAAAAATAAACCATCATAAACCTTCAAACATCGTCGAACGTGGCTTCATATGCCACCATTATGTATCTTATGATGGTTTTCATATTGTCTTAATATAAAGCATTTCTGTTTTTTTCTCTGGAAAAAACAAATAAAAATACCCATCAAATTTATACCCTAATTAAAATTAAATTCTTAAAGAAAAAAATCACTTATTTTACGAATTAAAATAAATAAATAAACAAATTTATACCTAACTTCATTTTAAACCATTAATCGTATAAATATAGATTATACCTATACCTATACCGTTTAAAACAAATCTCAATATCATTATTATAATATATAAAAATCATAATATATTAAAATAAAATATGTGTTTGAAGACAACTCACTATGAAACACGAATATACCTAAAGCCAAGTTTTAAAAAAATTTCAAAATTATTTTAAAACGTTTTTTGGGGCGTCCTATTTTTTTAATTATTCAACCTATAAAGGAATCTTAAAAAAAAAACAAACCAACAATTCTTAATCAAAATAATCTTAATATTTTCGGATTAATAAATCCCTCACAACTTGATCGATTTAGAATACTCTGGATCTCGTGCACTTCTTTTCATGAAAAAATAGCTAAAAGAAGCTGGTGATTCGATATTTTCCTTTTCTAAAAAAATTACCTTCACTATTTTTTGATAACAGAATGTTAGGAAGTAGCGTGCACAAATTTCTTAGCAAGACTCATCCAATGGCCAACCATAGTTGCAATTTTCTTATTGAATGGTTGAAAACATGGAGCAGCACTGTAACTGTGTTAGAAAACTTGCACAGATAAATCTAGCTAGTAAAGGTTGAACACACAACTTCGCAGAGAAAAAACACTAAAAGAATCGAAAGAACAAAAAGAATTATTGATATTCAGAAAATAGGTTACAATACTAATGATATAGCATCACTGGGTGAGGATCCCAAGGTAATGCGCCATAGTCATGATCGATGAGAGGACTCGACACCTATAGCAAGTTCCAGAGAGAACTAGCTAGTTGTGGAGTGAAAGAAGGAGCAAATCAAGGATTAAATCATGCAGAAAGGATCTTGCATGTGGTCCCATGCATGCATGGACAGTCAAAGGCGCCAATCTGGTGAAGATTCCAATTTTGAAGCCTTACATGTCAGTGAATGCTCTAACTAAGTGTCTGCATGTCCCAATAATGAAGGTCCTAGGTGTGTAGTACCTCCAACACCCCTCCTAAACACTACTATGGGGAAAAATAGGAAATGGGCCCTGGCAACTAAGGCCAAAGGTCACCCAAAATATAGTGAAACTTGTACTAAAATTGGGGAAAGAGGGAAAACCTCGTGGGAAAACCCCCCCCTATGTATACAATGTAATCAAAAGAAAAGAGGAAGAAAAGACAGTTGCTAAGCAACTGTGTCCTTCACTCCAAGATGATCGCGTAGAGAGTGAAACTTCCACTCTGTGAATGTCTTCGTGAAGATGTCTGCAGTCTATTCTGCTGAAGGACAGAACTATAATTCAATGACCTGATCATGTACTGAGTCTCTGATGTAGTGTATATGGATCTCTATGTGCTTCGTCCGTTGCTGCCGTACTAGATCCCTGCAAAATTTGAGACTACTCTGGTTGTCACACCAGATGACAATGGGCTGGTGGAACTGGACGCCCAACTCAGTAAGGAAGTGTTGTAGCCACAGAGCCTGAATGGTGACATTGACTACTCCTTTGTACTCGGCCTCAGCTGAAGAGAGAGAAATAGTAGCCTACTTCTTGCTCGACCAATAGATAAGGTCAGACCCTAGACTGAGTGAATATCCAAAGGTGGACTTATGATCAATGTTTTCATCTACCCAATCAGAATATGTGAAGCCAAGGAGATTCAATGGAGTGCCTGCTGCATAGTGAATCTCGAAGGTGATGGTGCCCTGCACATATCGGAAGATGCGCTTGGCAACTTTCCAGTGTAGCTTATGCGACTCCTGCATGTATCTGGAAACTTCCCCTACTGCATATGAGAGATCTAGTCTAGAGTGGGTGAGGTACAATAAGCTCCCACTAGTTGTTAGTAGAGATTACTATCAACTAATGGAGTGTCACCTCCATCCTCAAGGTAGACCCCAGACAGAAAAGGAGTTGGTGCTGGCTTGCAGTTAGTCATGTGAAATCTCTCAAGGAGATTTTGTGCATACTTAGCCTGAGAGAGTTTGATGCCCCTGGCATCCTGGCTAATCTCAAGACCAAGAAAGAAGTGTAATGGACCCATGTCCGCCATCAAGAACCTATCATGCAAGGTCCTCTTGAATACAACAATGGTTGAAGCCGAGCTGTCGATGATCAGGAGATCATCCACATACAAAACTAAGATAAGAAGAGAGTCATGTGTCATGAGCATGTAAACATTTAGACCAGACTTACATCTTTTGAAGTTTTGTGATAGGAGAAAAGAATCTATCTTCGCATACTAGGCTCTCGAGACCTGCTTAAGGTTATAGAGAGATTTCTTTAGTCTGCAGACCAAAGATGAACATTGAATGAAACCATGTGGTTGCTCCTTGTAGATATCCTCAGATAGGTCTCTGTGAAGAAATGTATTCTTCACATCCATCTGATGTACTTCCCACCCCTGGGCAGCCGCAATGGAAAGTGCAAGGTGTATGGAATCCATCTTTCCTACTGGAGCAAAGGTCTCATCATAATCAGTGCCATGCACTTGCTGGAAGCCTTTGGCTACTAGTCTGGCTTTCTGTCTGGTGATTTGACCATCTGCAGCACTCTTGGTCCTGTAGACTGGGACTAAATCCCAGGTCTGGTTCTCGAGGAGGGAGTTGTACTCCTCTTTCATGGCGGACTCCCAAGAGGGATGCCTAGCAGCCTCAGCATAAGACTGCAGATTAGAAGACTGTACCAAATGACAATACTGGGATGGCATTGGTTTAGTGGCAGTGAGGGCAAGAGGAGGCTCAATAAACTCTGAGCTAGTCCTCTACAAATCAGAATTATCCCCCACAAGACCATTTCTAGCAACTCGGTGGTCTTGTGCATATATCTCACTTAAGCTCCTTGTTTTGTGATTTATGACAGGGGAAGTTGATTCACTGTTGGAAGCCCGATCTAGGCTTGGATGTCGATCATAATATGCATGCATTGGATTTGTATTTGAAGACTCTGTCTCTCCATCTACATGCTCTACCTTGGCATCTAAGTATATTGAGTCATCAGCTTGGTGGTGAGGTAGAAAAAAGGTGTCTGCATGCGGCAATTGAGGTGCATGTGAGAGACTTTCCTTAAATTGGACACTTCACTCAATGATGAGCTTGTCCGTAGAGGAAATTAGGAGTTGGTATCCCTTCACACCATCAGGGTATTCAACAAAAATGCACTGAATGCTCTATGGATCAAGAGCTTTCCTCTTTTGAGAGGGGATCTTGGCCCATGCTCAGGAACCAAAAACCAGGAAGTGAGTGAGCTCTGGTTTAGTGCCGCTCCAAGCCTCAAAGGGGATTTGATCCTTGACAGATCTATGAGGAGATCTATTCTGGATGTAGTTAGCACAATTAAGTGCTTTAGCCCATAGCTTATGAGGTAGTGACTTATCATGCAGCATGCAGGAAGCCATCTCTTTGAGAGATCAGTTCTTTCTCTCATCAAATTCATTCTGCTGTGATGTGTATGGAACTATGTGTTGCAACTGTATGTCAGACTCAAGGAAAAGGTTTTGAAGTGTTGTGTTAACATATTCCCCCCCCCATTGTTTGTGTGGAGGGCTTTGATCTTTCTCTCTGACTATGTCTCAACTAGTGCTTTGAAATCTTCAAAGTGCGCAAAAACTTCAGATTTGGCCCTAAGAAGATACACCCAAGTATACCATGAGAAATCATCAATAAATGTAAGCACATACCTTTCTTTGTTGATGGAAGGATGAGGAAAAGGCCCCATGAGATCACTATGGATCAGATATAGAGGAGAGCATGCTCTATGAGTCTTGCTGGTATTAGACTTTTCTCTATGATGTTTGCCAAGGACACACCCTTCACAAACTCCTTTGGATAAACTGATATTTGGCAAGCCTTCCACCATCTCATGCCTGCTTAGCTACTGCATATACCTGTAATTTAAGTGACCAAACCTCTTGTGCCAAAGCCTACTACTATCATCAGCATGTGTAAGCGATAAGGAGGATTCAGATTTAATAAATTCAGAAAATGTATGCAGTCTTGCTCCATTGTTTACCTCACCAGTTGCAATTTTGGAGCTGCTATGTAGGTCATATATGTTCACTGCATTTGGAGTGAATTTCACTCTCTTTCCAGTGCTAGAATGAGTGATCTGATAAATTGAAACCAGGTTTACCAAAAGTTTTGGAACATGAAGCACATCTTCAAAGCTTTCGTGTAAAAGTTCCACTCTACCTTTCCGGTGACTTCTATAGGTGAGTCATATCCCATGAGGATGGGAGGTCCTTTACATGCATCTAAAGAGGAATAGACTTCCTTTGCAGCAGTCATATGATGTGATGCACCATAATCTATAATCCATGCATCAGGGGAAGAGTTAATTGCAACTAAAGCATGAAAATTGTTACCTTTCCTATGTGGTGGATCCTCAGTTTTCTTCTTGGCGCCCTAAGGGATGTGGTCCCCCAAGGTTGTCCTTTTGAAGGATTTCTGCCAGTTGGTCAATTTGTTTCTTCATGTAAGAGGATTCCGAATGGAATCCTCGGTGACAGTAACTGCATTTGTCTCCTTTCTTCCCTTTCTCATTTCTGGAGTCGAAGGAGTCATTGAAGGGCTTGGTGTACCCTTCTTTCTTTAGATGGGAATGTGATTTTCCCTTGTCTTTTTGCTGCTGATTTTTCTGATTTGAATCATATCTGTGATTTTTATTGTAGTTGCCATCCTGCACAGCAAATGCATGTGCTTTTGGAGGTTTGATTTTCCCCATACAAATGAGTTTATCTTGCTCAAAAGTGAAGGACTCCATGTACTCTTTGAGAGAAGCCATAGTGTAGGATTTACCTGTTGTGAGCCTTACTGAATGAAATGTAGACACAAAGACAGAGTATTCTGATCTGAGCTTTGACATAATAGAGAGAACTTGGCGACTCTCTTCTTTGGATTTGTCAATTCCACAACCCTTGAGTTTCAGCAATAGATCATGATATTTGGTGAAGAAGTCTTGATGTTGTCATAGTTTCGTGGATCCAATGAGAGCAGCCACAGTTTGAACATATGTTTTTTCACCTCATCCTATTTCTCGTAGAGTTCTTCAACCTTTTTCCAAATCTCATTGGGAGTACTGCATGCAAATAGATGAAACTGTAACTCTGGGGAGATGCACATGCATATGGATCCATGGGCCTCATCCATGCGGTTGAGGTACTTGGATTTCTCTATGGCTGAAGTGGGTTCCACTTCTGCAGCCATGGTAATCTTGTACAACCCTTTCTGACGAAGGTATCGAGCCATTTGGTCCTAACATCTGTGATAGTTGTATGGTGTTAGGATTGATGCTTTGGGAAACTCCATTTTTTTGTCGATCTTCAATCTCAAAGCTGTAATACTGCAAAATAAAGCACTGGTGTGCCTTTTATCTAGCAACATGTGGGCTCTGATACAATGTAAATGTGGTAGAAAACCTGCACAGATAAATCTAGCTAGTAAAGGTTGAACATACAACGTTGCAAGCAAAAACACTAAGAGAATCGAAAGAAAAAGAATTATTAATATTTAGAAAATAGGTTACAATGCTCATGATATAGCATCATTGGGTGAAGATCCCATGGTAATGCGGCATAGTGGTGATCAATGAGAGGATTAGACACTTACAACAAGTTCTCGAGAGAACTAGCTAGTTGTGGAGTGAAAGGAAGAGCAAATCAGGGAGTAAATCATGCATAAAGGAGCTTGCATGTAGTCCCATGCATGCATGGACAGTGAAAGGTGCCAATCTATTTCTAACTCAACAACAGTTCCATCTGAATCTATTTCTAACTCAACAACAGTTCCATCTGAATCTGTTTTTGAATCTCATATTTCAGAGAGAAATTCATATGGGGATTGTCATGCAGAGTCCTCTTCAAATTCTGTACAACAAGTGGCCATGCTAGATTCATTATGTCCACTGATTAACCATTCCATATTTGATTATAATTCTTATTTCATCAAATAATTTTGATTCTTTGAGATGGATAATTGTGGTGTCTAGCTAGCAAAATTGAATATGGATTGCCTTGACCTTTTGCGTGAAGAAGAAGATGACATTATGAACTTTTGCTAGACTGCTCCATGGATGCATGGAAAAGTGTGTATGCTATGTGTAGAAATTATTATTGTAATGGTTATGTGAGGCCGAGTTTGTTTTCATGTAAATAATGTTGTTAGTTCAGTTAGATTGGATATTTTTTCAACCCATTGTTGATTTTAAATGTGTGATTAATGTGTTTTCTCAAAAGATTAAGAATGTACTAAAATTTTGTCTCTTACCGTGATATATTTATATGAATAAAATTATTCTTTGAATAAGAAATGTAAACCTAGTTTTAATTTATGAAAATAATATTTATTTTTAGATAAGCAAAGCACCAGTGATCCTTGTGCTCCTCCCTTGAATGAAAAATGCAAGAGAATGAGTCAGTCTGCATTCTTTTTTCCCTATCACTCTAATTACAAAATTTTGAGAGAACCAATGCCTTCTTTTCTCTTAATATAATATGACAAATGATTTTTTATCTTATTTTTCTTTTAAATATTAATAAAGTATGACAAATGAATTTTTAATCTTATTTTCCTTTTAAATATTAATAAAGTAAAGAAATTATCAGCGTTACTTCTCCTCATTCAAATTACAAAAATATAAGAAAGGTTTCCTGCCCCATCTTCTTCTCAATAGAATCACAAAAGCAGGATAAAGTTTTATGTATTTTAGATCTCAAAATGATGTCAAATATTATATCTAAGAAATATAGAAATTCTCTATAATTTATTAATATAAAAAGAAAAATTTACAATTGGTGTTTTTATTAAAAGAATTAAATTTTGTTCATTTATTTGGGGAAATCTCTTAATAAATTAGATTTCAAATACAATATATATTCACACTCTTCATAATACCCAACAATTTTATAGATTCCAAAAGAATTTTAATCATAATAACCTCTTAAATACGTAATAGAAACTTTTTTAAACGATTTCCCATTACATTTATTCAATATTAATTACCATAGTGATTCTTATTAATAATATGGTGAATTTAATCCACCTTACAATAAATAATCATGCTTATTGTTACTCTAGATCCTAACATTCCACCGACCTTGGAAAAACATTTACCTCAATACTTTTTGTGAAAAAGTATAACTATAAACTAAAGTCCAATAGATAAATTGACTGCAATGTTAATATAAGCAAAAGAATCATACTCCTATGTTCAAGCGTTTATGTTAACTTCTCATTTAAAATACTTAAACTTAATAGCCAAATGAAAAAGGTGTTCTGAATTCCTATCCTAGACATGTAGATACAAATATATTGATCCATTCACATTTAAAAAAATTAACCATGTAATACACTACTAGTAAAGAATAGCTCCATACTTCCCTCCATGATATTCTCTGCCTAAGGTTAGTAGATTCGTCAAATAGGAGATGGAATCAGTTGTTATCGTAGAAATGACAACTATGCACGTACCAATCATTTTCTAAATCATATTAAACCTATATTTCTTATTATATTGTTCATTGATGAAAGGTTACGCAGTCTTAATAATATAAGTCTTAGCAATTATTGTTTTTATATCTTGGGATTTATAAAACTAATCATAGATGTGTTTTTTTAACAATATTATTACATCATAAATGTATTTTTTATACATTTATATCGATATAAAAAATATTAAGACAAAATAAAATTTATATAAAATTTTCTATATTCACAATAAAAAAATTAACAAAAATGCATAATACATAATATTTAAATCACAAATAAAAATTAAAAACAAATTTCATCGGAAAGGAAATTTTAAAAAGAAATCTATTATAAAATATGTATTTCAGTATAGGAGTGTTAGTCAAATTTATACTTTAATATTGGTCCATGGTATTGTAGGAAAGTCTATATAATGATTACAAATCTCTCCATGCTAAAGTGGTGATGAATCTCTATAGCTAAGAGTATCGTTACATTTTTTAAAATGTAAATTCTCTTTATAATTAATAAAAATGAGAATGATAATTTGAAATAAATTTATAATTTAGATAGTCCTAAAAGGGAAAACCTTATTAGTGATACCCTTGATATGAAGTATTATGTAAACTAAAAGATCCAATGTTCAAATCTCGATGTGTAGTTCCTTCCCTACTAAACCTTAACCTCAAATTTACACAAGAAAAAATAATTTAGATTATCATATCATATGTTTGGTTAGCTTTTCCCATTGGCATTATTTCTTAGGTTCTTTGTTGATATTACAATCTACTCTGAAGTAGACGTGGTAAAAATATTTCACTTTCACTCTCAACAATAAATGAAGTATTTAGATGTCCTGGTTTTATAAGCTTTAGAAAATAAAATAAAAGCAAAGATATTTCACTTTTAAATGTGAAGATGAGATATAGTTCTTATACTTTTCAATACAAAACTTAAGTAAACTATTTCAATATCTATATTAACGAATTTACTTCAATATTAACTTGGTATATATAAGCAGGCGAGACAATAAAATATGTCAACGTTCAAAAAGAAAGAAGTAATTTATTAGTGATTTTCTTTAGGCCTCGAAATATTTTATTCTCATTGTTAGCTTTGCAAAAAATGGACCCAAAACATTCTCAAAGTCTCCAAAGTTTGCTTAAAATCATGCCAAAGGATCCAAGTATGCCCTAGAGTTTCCAAATATTGCTTAAGATCAATTAAAAATCCCCACAGTCACATGCCAAAAGCCCTTGGAAGGGTGGAAAATCACTATTGGGAAGAAAAAATGAAAGAAAAACAGTGAAAAACCGTTATCGCAGGCTTACACAGTGCAATGCACAGCAGCCGATAGATCTGGTCGATCAACGGCCCAGATCTTAGCGGAAAATCACATATTGGCCAGCACAGAGGACTTAAGGTTAGGCGCAAGACATCACCGATCAGCAACCACTGATGATCAGATTGGTGGGTCGCAATCAATGGAGACGAGTCAGCAGTTATCGACACAGACCAGGGGGAATGAGTGATTGCGGCTGGCGATTAAACGTGGATTGTTGATCACGAGTGCGAATCGACAACCCACATTACATCGCTGGATCGTTATCGGAGAAAAATTTAAGGGGCGGGGCCTTTACATATATATGTATGCGATCCGATGAGCTGGACCCGATGACATTATAAATGATATTTCAGAAAATTTCAGGTCCGCACCAAAGCCATTTTTAATGCATTTTAATGTATTTCATTATATAACGAAATACAACGGGAAACAGGGCAGCACTGATTGCAATGAAGCCCAAACCTGAAAGGGTCTGGTAAGGGAAATACATAATTTTTTAAGTCCAGGGAAAGCCATTTGCCATGTATTTTCAATGTTTTACGTATTTCATAATACAAAGAAAATATGCAGGGAACGGGTCGAATGTGACTTGCAATAACCCTAAGGGCAGACCGAATAGAATAGAAAGCCATGTTTAAGGACTTTTTAAAATCTGTGAAAGCAGAGATTGGAGGGCTTTTGTTGCATGCAACGTTTTCTATGTAAACAATAGAAAACAATCGTTATTAACCATTTTAAAGAGATCACAGAAGCTCGAATAGCCATTCCATCACCTAAAAGAGGTCGAGAGATAGAGGCAGAAGGGTGGAAGTGGACAGGTGACAACACAGCATGATGCAACCTACAACAGAATCAATCATGGAGCATCAACAGTGCAACACAACCCAAATCAACCCAAAGAGATCATGGGGCATCTGTGGCACGAGAGAGATCCTTGCCAACATAGCCAGAATACATGAAGGTGGCTATCCCTTTGTTAGAAGAAGAAAACCTTCGAGCCACGCTTGCCTATTCAGGGAATCAAACAGTTAAGGGACAAAGAGGGCAGATTAAGACTTCGAGCCTTTGAGAGCTAAGGAGCATTGTTAAAAGCCTATAAAAGGCTGGAACTAAATGTAACAAGGGTTCAACTTCTAGAGACTAATGAGACTTTGCTACTCAAGCTTCTCATCTTCATTAATTAGTAATACAAGCTTCTTTTGCTTTTTTATGTTCAATGTTCATTTTCTCTTCTGTTCTAAGCTTGCACTTGAACAGGTTGTTCATGTTTCTTTTGTGTCTAATGCCAGATAACTATCATTTTATCTCTGTGTTGTAGAAAAAGATTTGCAAGCTTCTTTACTGCCTGTAGCTAGCCATTCATATGTGGTCATATATGCATCTGTCGGTACAATCAGTATTCTCTTTTGCTGCCATTAGCTAGCAATTCATTTATGTTTATGTATGCATCTACCGATATGGTTAGTATTCTCCATCCATTCATTGAATCTACAAATTATTGAGCATTAGTTGTCTAAAGCCTTGTAAGCTGCGGGTGTTTATGTGTCTCGAGTAAAAACATAGTTGAAATGGTTATCTGGCTTGATCCAAACCACCATTTATTCTAATAGTTCAAAGAACAATAGTGAATATTATATGTTACTAGGCATCTCTGCGCTGTAAACTAGGAGAGTTTCCTGGAGTGATAACACTCATATTCAACATTAAAAAGATCCAAGTGGTAATGATTTTCAATACATTAAATCCAAATCCAACTGTGCAAGAAGATTTTCAAATCATTAAATTTAATCTAAACAATGAAATATATATATGTATCAAATTTCTGGATGTGCAAAACTTTCAAGTTTTACAAATTAAAAGAGATTTGCACTTTAAAAGATTTACTAAATACATATATATTGATTTTATAAACAATCATTACAACATGAAAGAGAATAAAAACATATATTTCCTCTTAAAAAAATTAACATGTTTAAATCTAAAATAAATCATTTTTTTACACTTTCATAAACATTAATAATAAAAATCTTAATTAAAAAATCACTTAATATATTACCAATTTAATATATAACTAAATTTTAATTTTTAATTTAAAATAAATTATTATTATTAGATAAAATAAGATAGATTGACTACCTGTTGACAACCATTACAGTTTTGTAACTGCATGCTTCAAAGCATAAAGCAGCACCGGTCCAACGGCCATTACAAAGTTTTTTACTGAGCAGTTTAATTTAGACCTTTTTTAACTTTTTGGCTGGGATTTGGTGATGAAAAATTCTGTGAGATCGTGGCTTTTCAAATGGGTCTTTTAATATTAAAATGAATTCAGAATTTAGGTTTTTAAAAACTTCAATGTTACTGAACTTATGTTCATTGTGATTTTCGGATATCCCTGAAATCTTATCATTAGAAAAAGAGGAATAGTTTGAAATCTGCCCTCAATATAAAAATACCCTCCAACCTAATAAAGTTACAACTTTGTTTTTTTAAACCAATAACATATCTCAAACTTACTATTCCAAACCATCCCAATTCAAAAATAAAAAATAAATTTCAGTAACCTAGATGGTGAAAGTGTCAGGCAGCACCGGGCCAATGTCAGCAGTGACATAAACCATAGTTAGCAATACTTCGATCAAATTCGGTCCGGTTTAAATTACCCATATCTTTTAATTTACCAATGTTTTTAATATTTCTGGCTTGGATTTTTTGGGAGAGATGAAATCATTAGATAGGTCTTGCTTGGTTCAGTGTTATTCATAATCCTAATCCCAATTTCTTTAAAGGAATAGCTCTGCACAAGATTGTTTACATAGAATGTTGAGTTCATTATTTTAGTTGAACTTATATAAATAATTGTTGAATATATATATATATAGAGTGGTTTAATTTACCAATATTTTTTAATTTACCAATGTTTTTAGTATTGCTGGCTTAGATTTTTTGGTCAGAGATGAAATCATTAGATATTTTTTGTTTGGTTCTGTGGTATTCCTAATCATAATCCTAGTTTCTTTAAAAGGATAGCTTTGCACAAGATTGTTCACATAGACGGTTGAGTCCAGTGCTTTAGTTGAACATATATATAAATAACTGTTGAAAAAAAAAAATAGTGGTGTTTAATTTACTAATATCTTTTAAATTACCAAAGTTTTTAATATTTGCTGTCTTGGACTTTTTGGTTAGAGATGAAATCATTAGATATGTTTTGTTTGGTTCAGTCTTATTCCTAATCTTAATCCCAGTTTCTTTACTCTGCACGAGATTGTTCACATAGAATGTTGAGTCCAGTACTTTAGTTGAACATATAACTGCCGAAAAAAAAGAAAAAATATTATGGTTTAATTTACTAGTATCTTTTAAGTTACCCACGTTTTTAATATTGTTGGCTTGGACTTTTTGGCCATAGATGAAATCATTAGATATGTTTTGTTTGGTTCAATCTTATTCCTAATCCTTATCCCAGTTTCTTTAAAGGGATAGCTCTACACAAGATTGTTTGCACAAAATGTTGAGTCCAGTACTTTACTTGAACATATATAAATAATTGTTGAAAATAAAAGGAATAAAAATAGTGTGGTTTAATTTACCAATATCTTTTAATTTACCAACGTTTTTAAAATTGCTAGCTTAGGCTTTTTGGTCAGAGATGAAATCATTAGAAATGTTTTGTTTGGTTCAATGTTATTTCTAATCCTAATCCCAGTTTCTTTCAAGGGATAGCTCTACATAAGATTGTTCACATAGAATGTTGAGTCCAGTACTTTAGTTGAACATATATAAATAATTGTTGAAAAAAAAAATAGTGTGGTTTAATTTACCAATGTTTTTAATATTGTTGGCTTGGACTTTTTGGGTAGAGATAAAATCATTAGATATGTTTTGTTTGGTTTAGTCTTATTCCTAATCCTAATCCCAATTTCTTTAAAGGGATAGCTTTGCACAAGATTGTTCACATAGAATGTTGAGTCCAGTACTTTAGTTGAACATATATAAATAATTGTTGAAAAAAAAAATAGTGTGGTTTAATTTACCAATATTTTTTTATTTACCAGCGTTTTTAATATTGTTGGCTTGGACTTTTTGGTAAGAGATGAAATCATTATATATGTTTTGTTTGGTTCAGTCTTATTCCTAATCCTAATCCTAGTTCTTTTAAAGGGATAACCCTGCACAAAATTGTTCAGATAGAATGTTGAGTCCAATACTTTAGTTGAACATATATAAATAACTGTTGAAAATAATACAAAAAAAATAAAAATAGTGTGGTTTAATTTACCAATGTTTTTAATATTGTTGGCTTGGAATTTTTGGTCAGAGATGAAATCATTAGATATGTTTTGTTTGGTTCAGTCTTGTTCCTAATCCTAATCCCAGTTTCTTTAAAGGGATAGCTCTGCACAAAATTGTTCACATAAACTGTCGAGTCCAGTACTTTAGTTGAACATATATAAATAACCTTTGAAAATAAAAAAATAGTGAAATAGATATAATATTATATATAATATATATATATATAGGTTTAAAGGGTTGGATAATAAAAAATAATAAATAAATAAAAAAAATTGTGAAATTTAATAATTTTTTATTTTAAATTTGTTTGGAATATACATTGATTTATTAGTTAAAAAACTTCTACAAATAAGTTTCCAAATTAAATAATTATGTTAGATTTAAATTTTCCCCAAAAATTAAAAAAAAATAACAAATTTATTGTTATTGTTAGAAATATATATATTTATATATATATAATTTATAATTAAGTAATTATGTTAGATTTAAATTTTCCAAAAAAATAATAAAATTCATAGCTATTGTTAAGGGAAAAAAATTATATATCTCTTATCATTTAAAATATATATTATCTAGGTCTTTTAGAATTGAATTTTTTTTATCCAAATCTTTTTATGAAATTAATTAGAATTGGAAACTGATAACTATGATATAAACAAACAATGAATTAGAATTCGAACCTGATAACTATAATATAAACAAACAATGTTTTCTCAGCTTGAATTGTTACCATCACTATTAAAGTAGTGTCTGTTTGCAGACAAAACTCAACAATTTATCTTATGCCTAATCAATCCTTCAGGACTCGGCCGGGGCGCTTACATAAAATATCTAATTATTCAATTTTCCTGTGGAGCATCATCCCTCAGCTGCATTCATGCTTCTGATTACCTTCTTTATTGATACAGTCTTTCTTTATGGAGATTTGATCGAGAAAAGGAAGTGCTATTTATGGGCTCGACCTTTCAGGTTAATCGTAATAGCAGTCTTTGCGTTTTGCTTTCTATTGTTCAAGCTCTTCTTCTTTCTTCTATTTTTGTGGCATGTATCAGCTGCTCCAAGATCTGAAAGAAAGAACGATAACACAAGCATTCAGATTGCAGTATGTTTGAATTATAATCAAAGAATTCGAATTATGCCTCGTCCCAAGAACACGAAAAATAATACTATCAGAGCTTCCAAAAAGGCGAAGGCTGCCCTTGTTACCAGAAAGATCAGACTGATCTGCAATGACCCAAACGCCACATACCTCTCAAGTGACGATGAATCGAGTGCTGCATCTCACAAAAGATTGGTTTCACATACCATTGAATTGCTCATCTCACACAGGAATTCAGTGCTCACCCAACTCCACATCCAGTTGCAAGAGGAAACCAAGAGTGCCCAACAAGAAGCCAGAGATTTATGCGAACGACTCTCTAATTTGTTTGGAAATTGTAATTACTCCAACATGTGTAAATATGCATGGTAAGTTAAGTGAGTTTTAGTTTAATCTTATTTTGGGTAAAGTCAGTTTTGAAATATTAAAGTTATTTTGAGTGAGTAACATGCTGAAAAACATAAATACTTTATATCGGATTCATGGTAATCAAATCAAGTAGTGTCAATGTATGAGGCCAGAAAAACCAAGAACCACAGCTCAGTAACTCTGTAGATAAAAAAATTTATGAATACACGTTTATTTTTGTGTGTTAATTTGTGTTTCCTTTCATCTGCCTTTACATCAAATTAGTATCCGAGGTCAAGAATCTAAAAGACCAGATAATCTGCAGCCTGCTGCATTTTACGGAGCCGCACACAATCAAATTGATATCAGAGAGATGATTTATGGGACCCGATAATCTACAGCCGCATTTGACAGAACCGCACTGTATGCGCAATAAGCCCCGAGGGATGAGTCGAAAGTAAAGCGCTGGAGATTTAAAAGCGCGTGAAGATTTAAGGGTTTAAAGGCCCGTGAACTAAGTTTGATGGTTTCGAAAAAAAAAATTCGACAGGCCTTTTAAGTCGTAAAGACAATTAACGTTTTCAAAGTTTTTGAAG
The DNA here is from genome assembly GCA_000404065.3 of Pinus taeda. NCBI lineage: Eukaryota > Viridiplantae > Streptophyta > Pinopsida > Pinales > Pinaceae > Pinus > Pinus taeda. Next base: position 116,316 of record APFE031318452.1, read on the forward strand.
GTTGTTTAAATTGAAAGTTAAATACCATACTCGCACTTTTAAAGTTAAAAGCTTTGAAAAAAATTTATTTGGAAAAAATTATTCCAAAGAGATATATTAAAAATGTTTTTGTTTTTGTTTTTTTTGTTTTTTTTTTTTATATATATAAAAAAA
>APFE031318452.1:116710-130538 GCA_000404065.3 Pinus taeda
TATTGGAAAGCGAGTTTAGGGTTTTGCAAAAATTTGTTTGTAAAAGTTTGTTTTGTTTTGCTTTTTAGGTGAAAATTTTGTTTTACAGAAAAGTGCGACTTAGGGAGATTAAGAAAAACAATCGAAAAGAAATGAAAGTTCATTGTCATATTTACAAAATTCAAGAAAACACAACTCAAGTAGATTAAGAAAGAAAGAAAGAAAGAAATTATTTTAACTTGGAGGCTAAAGATAGCTTATGGGATAGATTGCTTCTTCATCTACTTGATGTATTGGGCCCTTTTTCTGTGAAGATTCACAATGTTCTCAGCTTCTCGACAAACCCCTCACTAAATAGATTATCCCAAGAGCTAGTTCCCAGCGTATCTGCATAACTTTCCCTGTTGTCTTTGAAGGTCTCACATTCTAAAATGAAATTCTTTTCTGTTTCCATTTTTTCGGAAGAACAAAAAATGCATACCCTTTCCTCCCACAGTTCCTTTGGCCTTTTCTAGCACCTTGTTTCACAATGGAGTTGATGAGAATTAGTCCTTAACTTAGCAATAAGAATTTTGGCTCTCCAAGAGATATTGGCCTTTATGTATGCTTTTGGTTGATGATTATGAGTGGAATTAAACACTTCAATATAGTAATTTTTCCTTCTTCCTAGCTTCTTATCCCAAGTACATTTGTGGAACTTTTCCATAACAAAAGCTTTTATCTCTTTGCTGTTTCTGGGACAGTCGTTCAAGCAAATACCCCATTTACTAAACCATTTCTTATTTTGCTGCATCCAAGTTTTTTTGCTCTTGCACAATCTATCATTAAAGACAACCTTAGGCCATCTACCCTCTTCCATTTGCTCAATTCTTTTTAAATACCTTATGACTTGCACCATAGAAATTGCTTCAATAGGAGTAGTCCTTGTTTCACTTAACAAGATATCATAAGGAACTGCACTTTTAATCTTAAATTTGTTTATAATCAAACACTTTTGAATTTTCTCAATTTGTCTCCACTACATGTCGGAGGTACTACTAGTCCACAATTCACAGCCATAGAGAATCACTAGAATCAATAGAAGCCCAAAAAGAGTTTGAGTGGTCTTCTAGTCCCATAACTCTGCCTCTCTACACCTGTTTTGAAAAGCATGAAATGTTTTCCAACCCCCCAAAGTTATTTTCTTTCTACAACCATTCCAACTTAGATTTTTGTTGATGTCAATCTCGAGGTATTTGTAATTGCAACTTCTTTCAGAATGTTGCCTTCAAAGTAGAACTTATGCTGGTTATGTTTTCTTTTTTTAGAGAAGACCGCTACTTTCATTTTGTTGATATTGACTTGCATCCCCACAGTTCTACAAAAATTCACAAGGGATAGTAAGTGCTCTTGTAAACCAAGCGCTGATTTAGCAATCAGAATAAGGTCATCTGCATATGAAAGAAGCCTTATAACAAACTTGCAAAAATAGATACCATCACGCCCTTGCGAATTTAACCACTCCTCAAGCTTGTCGATATATAAACCAAAAAGGGTATGAGATAGTGGGCAACCTTGCTTGACCCTAATATCACTTTTAAAACTTTCAGAAATGCCTACTGAAGTTCTAATTTTGACATTCACATCTTCATACAGCCTATGCACAACTGCTCTCAAATGTTTAGGAACCCCAAGTTCCTCCATTCTTTGCCAAAGTTTATCCCTAGGAACCAAGTCAAACGCTTTTCTGGAATCAACAAAGCAACAAAAGACTTCTTCCTTTTTCTCCCAAACTTTTTCAATGATGTTCCTTAAAGTTATGCAATGATCAACTGTGGAATGTTTAGGTCTAAAACCTACTTGCCCTTTAGCATGCTTATCTCTTTCTTCTACCCACTTGCTAATTTTGTTTTCTAGCATGCTTCCACATAGCTTTGCAAACAGAGGGTTTATCATGATGGTCCTATAATTGGAGGGATTATTGACGTCACTAGTCTTGAAAAGAGGTATTGACAGACTATTTGACCAATCTGTGGAGAGCTCTTGTTGTATGGTGTTGTTGAAGATTTTTGTAATGTGAGGTGCAAGAATCTTTGAGCCCCACTTTAGATCTTCTGCTTGGAGTTTAGCTAAGTCTTTTGCTTTTCCAACACCCAACTTCTTGATACACATCTCTACCTCTTGTACCATGAAGAGTTTAGTATCAGTGTTGACCAAGAGGGGAGGGTAAACCTTGAGAACCTGCTTATAGAGTTTTCTTGCATAGTCAAACCATTTAGAAGCTGTAATATTATTTCCAATTTGTATATTTTTCAGTTGAAGCTCCTTCCAAAATAATTTGGGATTATTTTTCCCAAGGAAGATTAGTTCTTCCCTCCTTGAAACCATGAAATCAACCTTTTTCTTGCTTAATAAATATTTGTATGATTTGAGCTTTATGTTATCCTTGTTTGACTCTTTCCACATTCTCCTTGCCTTTTTTCATTCCTTGTCAAACCAAGCATTAACCGGAAAGCAATTTGTTTCAGACTTCTTAATTTTTGTTCTTTTGCACTTTTCAAGTGCACATTGAATTAAACGTGTTAATTCATGAGTATGAAGGTTGTGAATTGTAATTTTCTCCTTCTCAAAGAGCCTCTCTAGCGTCATTTTGAAGGTATTACAATTTTCTAGGGTCAAAAGAATTCTGCCTTGTGGGAGACTTTGTTGGATATGCTGAATTTTTGCCTCTAATTGCTTTTTTCCAACCCAAGAAAAACATAAATAAATTGGCTTGTGATCTGATTTCAAATCCCATAGGTGATCTCCAACCAAAACTTCTTCCATTTTCTCACACAAACCATGCGAGCAAATTACATAATCTACCACACTTGCTCTATTGTAAATATTACAAGTGAAATTACTGGACTTTGCCCATCTAGTCAAGCCATTACAAATGACTAAATCAAAAGCCCCACATAAAGTAAGTAATTGTTCACCAAAGAGATTGCAACCCTTGTCCTCTGAAATTCTTTCCCACTAATGATTACTTTCTTCTGTAAGCCAAATAGGGTCACAATCATCTTTACAACAAAGAATGCTAGCTTGTTGACTTGCAGTCCTAGAATTGAAATCACCCACTATAAAGACTTCACCTAGCTGCGAATATTTTGCAATATCCGCTTTTAAAGTTGCAAATGGATCTTTGTGGTCAAGCCCTCTACGTTTGTAGATTTTTGAAACCTGTGGCACAAAATAGCATGCTGCAATTTTGATGTGGTTTCCATTTTGTGATATTTTAAACCAAATGAATTGCTTATTTGAGTCTTCTTTTTCTAACTGAATAAGACGACCTTCTTTCTCCCTTGCTAAAACCATGGTACCCCCGTGCCCTTTTCCATTCCCTTTTGCCTTGTTCCACACCACCGTATTCCAGTATCCTTCAAACAAAGGTGTCTTGCACCCTTCATGCTCATGTGTTTCTATGAAGCAACTTATGTCTCTATTTTACACAATAAGCCCTAACTGAGGTCCTCATCTCCATGGGTAACCCCTGTAGTTCCAACAAAATAATCTTAAGAAAACCTAGGTATGACTTGATTGCCATTTATTTTGACATGCAAGACTCACATTTGAGTCTTTGTCCCTATTTTCCCATACCAACCTTGCTTTTTGATTTCCTGTTGAAGAGTTTGTTGCCTTTTCTTTATTACCATCTTGTTTCTCTGTTCTAGAAGGAGGTCCGAATTGCGCTATCACAATTTTGCCTTTATAAATCCATGCTCTCTTTCCTTCATCTCTTGCTACCCTAACCTTTAAAGTTTCCTCCCTTCTTTCCTCCTGTTGTTTTATAGTTAAATCTTCTTCTAAGAAAAAACGAGAACCCCTCAAGAGATGTTCTTGCTTAGAATAATATATTTATCACGCAAGCTAGGCATAATTACTTTTATGGGCCTGGCTCTCTCTTCGTTAAACTTACCCACCCTCCATGCTTGGCATATTTGTCCTTGCCATAGCAACTTGTCTTTCAAGAAGTCTCTTGCAAGGTTAAGAGTACATTCATTTTCCCCATAATCTTTCACTCCTTTAATAATGATGTTTGCTGCCCTATTTTGTATTTCCTTGCCTTCACTATCTTGCATGTTGTCAACCTAAATATTTTTTTCTCCTTCCTTATTAGCAGAATTACTAATAACTTGAGCGCAAGTTTTGGAAACTTTGGTGGAATTTCCTTTTGTTTCTTCTCTTGTGTTCTCTTCATGGTTGTTTATTTGGGCAATCATTTTCCCTTTATCCAAGGATGATTTCACATTCACCACCTCTATACTTTCCACTACAGATTTATTTATGTTTTTCACATCCACCTTCATGAGTTTCCATTCTATCTTCCCTATTAGGAGAGCTTCTTGTAGCAATGTAACTTGTTCTTTTAAAATGTTATTCCTTTCTGCTAGCGCCTTGTTCTCAACTATTATTATATGAATTTTATGATCTCTTTCCTTCTCTTGAGCTTCTAAAACCTCCAATCTTTGTTTTGCATTTAATAATTCTTTCACATAAAGATCAAATGACTAGGTGAGAGGTGTGGATGTGGGACTATATAAGGTAGAATCATCAATGACTTTTCCTTTGGACTTCTTGTTGTCACATGCTTGTGGAGGAGACTTGTTTGAGTGTTTTTGCAAAGGGATCGATTACTTTTCTTTTGAGACCGTTTCTTCCTTGTTTGCTCCCATTTTAGATGGGTTATTCTTCGTTTTAAAATGGCCCGATACTATTTCGCATTGACCCAAACCAACTTCCTAGATTTGGCAAATGAGGCAATTTTCACTTTTCCTAAATCATTTGTCTCCACATGTTTTGAAATTTCTGGTTCCTTTGCCATGTTTGAATGCATTTACTATTGCTTGCTCATTGCTCGATACTTCTGCTACATAAAAACTCCTTGCTCTCACACTACTCATTGTTCACTGCTCTCACACTACTCATTGTTCACTGCTCTCACTGCTGCCCACACTTCTCACACTACTCTACTCATACTGCTGACCACACTGCTCACACTACTCACCATGTTTCTCTGCTCATAAATCATCCTTCAATAGAGTGCTCGGCCTCCACGATTGTTGGCCAGATCATTGTCATATTTAGAGAATTTCATGTCATAGTTGAGGAACTGAGAAGTCTAGTAGAAGAAAGAGAAGAGATCAGGGGTGATTGGTGTAGCCTAGATCTACTACCACCTCATATGTTTAATGGTAAATATTTTGATTTTTGGGTTATCAAAATGCTAACTTTTTTTCAAGCTAAAGAGTCAATTGAGTACCACTCTAATAATGTTTTAACATTGGATTTTATAAAACAGGGATTGGGAAGCAGAATTTGGTGCAAGGGGAAGTGACATGTAGTGGCAGGATGTGCCATGGTCTATTGAATCAGCCCAGATTTGAGAGTAGATGAGAAAGACTCTGGGAAGACAATAGAGCTTAGAGAATCCCACTCAAAAGTGGATGATAGCCATGAAAACTATAAAAGTGAAACCCATTATGCAGACATGCATATGGATGAAGAAGATGCAACACATATTTTAGAGAGAGAAGTTGATACCTCTGTGTGTGAAGCAAATCAAGACCATATAAATTCTCAAAGACTCCATTGTATCTTGGATGTTGTAGATGATGGTGAATCTAATTGTAACGAAACACATGTGGATGATGACTGCAAAGTGAGATGTGAATTGGTTAATTCAACTGCAATTGATGAGTTTGGTGAATTCAAAATTGTTAATGAGTATATGCATTCTCAGACATCCACAATAGAGTGGGTAAAAATTATGTTGATGTTAACTTTGATTAAGATAATTTAATTAGTGATCAATGGTTACACATGATCCAACAGAAATAACACATTGATATGTTGTTATTTGGTGAGAGAAACCCACTTGTGTCTGGAAGCCAAGTGGAAGAACTTGTTTGCAATAGTAGGAGTTTGTAGAGGAGTGGAAGATAAGACAGAGAAGGAAGAGTAAGAGAATTAAGCTCTCAATTCAAAGCATAAAAAGATATCTCTAACATTGATCTTGAGTGTGCAGAGTACAGGAAAAAGGCTATACATGATGATGAAAGTGAAGAGAAAGAGATGGGCGTTTCTGAAGACAAAGATGAAAGCATTGAAACAATTCTTCAGCAATGGAGTCAACAAGGGATAGGATTATGCAATCAAGAAATATGGAAGAAAGAAATTCGGGAATATAAAGGGAAAAAACAGTGAGAATAAGACAATTTGAAGGTGAAGAGTTGTTGTAGTAGTCCATGAGTGAAATAATAGTTGAAGAGGTAGTTGTAGAAGAAAAATTCACAACAAATACAAGAAAAGTCAAAGAAAAAATGCAGCAGCAAAAAGTGAACAAATATGGAGTGTATGACAAGAAAACACAACAAAGAATAAAATAGTTTCAAGGATATAAAATCTCAAAGAAATGAAAAAGAAAATGCAAAATTGTAAAAGTATTGAATCATTGTAATCATAGTTGAGACTCAGACCATCAGGCATGTTTGAGTCATGATTTAGTTATTTTGAGTCATCTGGTTGTAGTTGAGGGGGGAGTGTTAGAAATTGTAATTACTTCTACATGTAGAGTTGTCTAAATTTAGATGTCAATTACCTTAGTCAAGTTGAGTGATTTTGAGTTCAGTCTTATTTCGAAAAAATTCAAACATAGCGTGTGTTTGCATATTGAAGTTATTTTGAGTAAGTCAAGGTAAGAGGTCAGAAGAGCCAAGAGTCGTAACTTGGTAATTGTGTATTTTTGAAGTTTTATGAATGCAAGTTTGTTTTTGTGTGTTAATTTGTGTTTCCTCCTCCCTGCCTTTCCATCAAAATTTAAAGTGTGCAACGAGCTATATGTATTGCAGAGAAAGATGAGTAAAATGGGGGGAAATGGGTTGCAGAGATCAGAGATCCTCCCATAAGAGTGAGGTTGTGGCTTGGGACTTGTCACACGGAAGAAGAAACAACACTAGCTTATGATAATGCATCAAGGAAACTTGGAGGACCATTAGCAATCACTAACTTCGCCTACACATCAACAACTCCATCTGATACCTTTTATGAATCTCGCATTTTAAAGAGAAATTCATGTGGGGATTGTTGTGCAGACTCTTCAACTTTCATACAAGATGTGGCCACACCATATTCATTATAGAAATTGACTAACCTGATAATAAATCTTATTTCATGAAAGAATTTGGACAATTCTATGATATTGATTAAAATCATTATTTCATAATCATATTTAAATTTAATTAGTAAACACATAAAAACTTAATACTTATAATATAACATGATTTGTCACTATGGATATTTACCTCCACTTCAGGGTAAATATTAATAATTTGTAAATAGGCTTTATTATGATATCATGGACCAATACCATATGCCCAAACTCAAAGCTCATTTCACAATCCAAATATTTTATAAATATTTTATTTTATTTTATTTTTATAACATCTTTTAACTACATCTAAAAGAAAAAAGGTTATAATTATTTTTGAAATATATCTAAACCCTCTATCCTCACTACTACTAGAATATTATGTGGATATTCCTTAAATATTAAGTTAAAGTCTTAGTAAAATTAAAAATGAGAATACTTTTATATATAAAGATGTGAAATTTATATAATATAAATCCATCTCAATTGAGGATCTATTAAGTGATGATAGGAATCAAATCTATCAATGTATGTGCAGAAATATCCTCAAGTTTATCACCCAAAAAGAAGTTTTCATCTGGAGAGATTTGATCCCTCTCAATGTTTGGTGATTGAGACTTAAGATGGGCTTACATTAGTCTTAAAAATAGTTATGTGGATAAACATGTCTATTTTAAAATAGGACATTGAAAATAATTATCAATAATTAAGAGATAGATGGTAGGGACTTAACTTTTATGAGAGATCATGAAATATTTTTGCTAGTAGTCATGATTATAGGTTGAGACTTACTTTAAAGGTATTTATGTCCTTTTTAATTTCAGATTTAATTAAAAGAAAAGTATAAAATTAAACTAAAATAAACTAAAATATTTTGACTATGAAATGTATTATGGTTTTTTTGGCATATGATATTGATAATTATTGTATTATTCCATTGTATTGTAATGAAGGTTATGAAATATTAAGAATTTCCATGATAAAGTTCAGATGAATCTCCATAATAAGAATCTTGTTTCATGTTTTTTTAAATGTATATATATATATATTTAACTTATATACTAATTATTTTATATTAAAATAATAAAATAATTTAGATAATTTTTATGATTTTTTAATCTTCTCAATGCTAAATATCTCATGAGATAAGTATCTTAATATTTAACTTACTAGCCATCTAAATTATATGGTTGCATTAATTGTGATGTCCCCCATAAATGTAAATATTTACCACATTTTAAACAAACTAAATATTATTAAGTTTATATAATTAGTTAATTTTGATTAAAATGCATGGAAAGTGAAATGTTAGAATGGTGACAGTAATTGTTTGATTAAAGTTGCATAGGAGTGAATTGTCTAAAGAATGACAATTTTACTTTCTCAGGAAGTTAGGTTGGGCAGTTTCCCAACCCTAACTACTTCCTTGAGAAATTTATTCCAAGGAAGGCATCAAGACGAGTGAGGCATCTGAGATCTAGGAAAGAAAAATTGATATATTATTAAAAAGGATTAACTATGATGGAAGGATAGGCACAGGCTAAAGAAGCTAAGTCTGGTTATGACCAGATAGATGTTACTATTCAAAACGAAAGGTCTTGAGGAGAGAAAACCCTGTGAGGGGGTAGCTTGGGGGGGGACTTAAGAGTGAAACAACAAGGATGGAACTACAAGTCTCATGGTTGCGAGGCAAGACAAAACAATATATTAAGGTCCTGTTCAACTAGCCAAATAAGTATATTCTGGAACCCTGAACACTTAATCATAGAATCTATCTTACTGAATGGTGGGATGGAGATGGTTTCAAGTAAATTTATTTGTTGTTAATTACAGACTCAGTAGATAAGAAAGGAATATGTGTGATTCCTGTAGCTAGGGTAAGTAAAACAATAGTTATTGTTATTGTGTAGACTTCGTAGATGAAGAAATGATTGTATGTAGCCTGATAGATAAGAAGAATGTAAACAAAATACTACTATTACTCATAACGGTTAAGTTAGAACCTACATAACCTAAAGGATTGGGTGAGATATGTGAAATTGTTCTTAGTCTCAGAATAGGAAAAATCAAAACTCAGTAGAACAATAGAAAGAATGTGGATAATGACATCCCTTGGTAGAGAAGAAGGTAGGTCAAAGGGTCTCAAGAACCCAATCTAACCTGAAAACGAGGAAAGACAGGATCACAACCAACAAAAACGTTATATTTATTAAATTTCTACCAAGAAACTAAATGCATGCTACTATTGTTTAAAAAGAAAGACAACCTCGGCATATAAACCATAATCATTATAAAGAAATTGTCTAGAAATAACAATGAACAATATGATGCTAGTCAACACAAGAATTTAGTGTCGCAGTATAAGACTTAATTGAAAATAGTATTCCCAAGACTCCTAAATAACAGAGTTTTTAAGTTACAAATCCATAGCAAGGGGCAAGAGCATAGAATACAAGCGTCGATGTCACGAGTAACCAGAAAAGAAATAACAAAAATATGTGTTTAAACTGAGAAGCCACCAAGTTTAACTCCAAAAATAAAGACGAGTACAAATAGAACCTAAATCGAGGGTTTCCTAATATTCCATTAAGCCTCAAAGTCTAAACCCTGGAGCCTAGACTAAAATTTTGAACTATAACAATTAGAAAATTACAAGCTAGAACAGATGCATGCAAGCCATAATCCCTTTAGTTACAATACTGGCTCTAAGCCCAAAAAAAATAGACACAGTTCCAGAACCATTATTATAAACAGAGGGTAATTATAAAACCCTTTCTTATATTAACAAAATTCCTCATGCATGCCCGGTGAAGCCTTGCTTGAGGGATATGGATTCCGATAGGAGGAGAAGAGACTCCAAATTCTCTAGCATTTGAGCATGAAAATCCTGGTGAAACCTAACAAACAAGCACCAAAAGATTAGGTTTTAGCTTAAAAGAGAACTTTAAAAGAAAATAAAATTTACAAAGACTGTAGAAATTGGAATACAAACCTGACCAAGCAATGAACACATCCAAACTACACTCAGAAGCAAGGATAGAAACGATAGGTGAACTACAAAATAGAGGAAGGCATTTAGTCTCCATGGAAGCATTTCAAACCCAGAGTTAAGTGCACCACAGAAGTTAAGAAGGTACCGTCAGAGTCATTTACCTAGAAGGAAACTCCATACAGAACCAGAGACCAAATCTGCGTGTGGAAAATGCAACAACAGATCGCCCTCCTCACCAAGCCAGAGATTAGACCAGCGAGAAACCCTCTCCACCATCTGATCTGGAGGACACCGGAGCACCATCGATGCAACACACTTACCCACGCAAGAAGAACCAGATGGAAATCACAAAGAAGGCTCAAGAAGTAGTGGGTCCGCAATCCTAGGGTAGTCGGTCGCCTGAAGATAAGGATGTAATTAATCGTTTTACTAACTATCATACTATGTAACTCTAAGTTTAAAACTAATTCATGCGACATGAGTTACCTTAGAGAAATTAAAATGACATAAGGTGACTAGTATGTCATAGCAACGCATTGAGTAAATAACATATATTGTAGACCTTTTGATAATGCCCCTATACTTTAAAAGAGACGAATTACATAATTTGGGCCTATTGTTGTGAGTATCTATATATTATATATATATATATATATATATATTATATATATATATATATTGAATGGTTAAATGGAAGAGAATGGAAGAGCAAAATCAATGTATTGTTATGTAAATAAATAAATTATTATGGGTATGTGACATGTGGTATCAGAGCACTCAGGTTACAAAACTGGGACTTCTGGAAAATAATGAATAACAACATTTGTGGTGTACACAAAGGTAGAAAAAAAGCCAGCATGTGGAAAATGGGAACTACACCACACTGAATGGTGGCTAGGAAATGACCAACATCCTTTCAGGAGACCAATCCTAAGGTATGGGTACAATTGGGAGAAGAGTCGAGTAACACTACTACTGCGATCTTGGAAATTGTGCAAGATTTAAAAGATGAAATGGATCGATTGCGGGAAGATAATGAAAGGTTGATGCAGGAATAAGAAAATATCATGAAGAGTTTGTCTAATAGACAAAATCTGTGGCAACCAATTCTCAATGCTAAGCATGGAAACATAACTAGAAAACAAGAATTTCATATCAAGAATGCAGAAACTAAAGGCAGTGAAGAGAACCAAGAGGAAGAATCTGGTAATGTACCAGAACACAAAATGCAAAAGAGATAGAAATTAGAACTTCAAGGAGAATTTCGGAAGATAAAACCTCCCCTCTTTGATGGTGAACAAGAGGAGGCAGTGGAAGCCTGGCTCATCAACATGAACAAGTATTTCTAGATGTACAAATATAATCATAACCTAAAGGCTTGATTGGCCATCTTTCAACTGCAAGGAAAAACCACCTTGTGGTGGGAGGAAGTAAAAACAGTTCATGGTGTAAACGAGCAGAGCATAACTTGGGATAAATTTCAAAGATATTTTAAGGAAAAATATTTAACTGAAAGATTTTATGATGAGAAAGCGAAGGAGTTTCATGACCTTTGACTGGGACAAATATCTATGGATGAATTTATAACAAAATTTACTTCTTTATTGAGATGTCCCATACATACGGGAAGAAAAGGCTAACGTGCAGTGGTTTATCAATAGATTGCTACTATTTATGAAAGAGCACCTTGATTTTGATAACCCAGAAACCATGGACGAAGTCATACAGAAGGCTCGAATTTGCTATCAGCAAAACAAGATAAAAGGGGATGGAGGTAAGAGATGAAATGACAAAAAAGGGAGTAAATTTTCCTCCAGTAGTAAGGGGAATAATATTATGGTTAATAACCCCTAAAGGGCAGGCAAATAGAAACATGAAAAGAAATAAACACATATTCAATTTTTCTAGTGATTCCAAGACAAATGAATAATCAGTAAGAACTGAAGTGGAGATGGCAACTAGACCCCCACTATAGTGTTGGGGATGCGAAGGACCCCATTATTTTAAGAATTGTCCACACCGCAAGGGAATTGAATAGGTGGCACAGATTCAAGAAGCATCAATGGTGGGAGAAGTGGCAAGAAGAATTCCTAAAATCAATGTTACTCTTGAAGACCATCAAGCGGAGTACCAGCTAACCATGATAGAGTTTGAAGGTAAAATCTTTGACCAAAATGTGTCTATTTTAATTGACCCAAGATCTACCTTGAGTTACATTAGTCCCCAAATAGTAGAACAATGTTGTTTGCTAGCTGTTAAGTTTAAAATTCCTTGGTTAGTGTAATTAGCTATGGGAGCCAAAAGAAGAGTGTTGGCCAAGGCCAGTAATTGTTCTTTACAAATAGCAGGTTAGTCTATTATAGTAGACATGAATATGTTTCCCTTAGGATCATATGATATTATAATAGGCATGGATTGGTTGGAAAAACATTTGTCTCTCATTAACTTTAAAATAAAAAATATTGACTATATGTACAAGGAAGGAAAACGGAAGGAAATTTAGGGAATAACAAGATCCTTAAAGCTGAGACCGTGACAACTTCCCAATTGGAAAAGTGTATCCAGAAAGGATGTCAGATTTATGCAATACAAGTAGGGTACACTAACTCAAAATAAAAATACGTCACCTTAGAAAATATATTAGTAGTACCAAATTTTCCGGATGTATTCCTTGAAGAAATTCTAGGACTTCCTCCAAAAAGGGATATAAATTTCACCATTGAATTAATTCCAAGAGCTGCTCCAGTGTCCCGAGCTCCTTATCACATGAGTATGATAGAGTTAACAGAACTAAAAATGCAGTTACAATAACTACTTGATAAAAAATATATTTGACCAAGTGTATCACCTTGGGAAGCCCAGTGCTATTTGTGAAAAACAAGGATGGAACCATGTAGATGTGCATGGATTACCGCTAGTTAAACAAGTTAACCATCAAAACAAATATCCTCTACCTCGTATAGACGAGTTGTTTGATCAGGAGAAAGGAGCAATCGTATTTTCAAAAATCAACCTCTGCTCGAGTTATCATCAAATTAGAATCAAGGAAGAGGATATATCAAAAGCACCCTTTAGAACTTGATATGGGCATTACAAGTTCATTGTGCTACACTTCAGATTAACAAATGCACCTGCAACCTTCATGTGCCTTATGAACAGTGTATTCCATTAATATTTGGATAAATTTTTGTTAATTTTTATCGATGGCATACTAATTTACTCACGGATGGTAGAAGAGCATAAAGAGCATCTCCGTATTGTCGTACAAGTTTTAAGAGAACATCAGTTGTATGCCAAATACAACAAATGTGATTCTTTAAGGAACAAATCCAATATCTTGGCCATGTCATTACCAAGGAGGGGATAGTTGTAGACCTAAAAAAGATAAAAACCATAATGGAATGGTCGGTGCCAAAATATATGGTTGATATAAGGTCATTAGGGTCTAGCTGGATACTACAGGAGATTCATTGAAGGATTTTGTTAGGTCCCTATAATACTAGTGATTACCCCATTACTATTGTAGTTGTATCCCTTATTAACATTGTTGTGCCATATTGTCCCCATATTGTTATTACTGTGCCCCATAGAATCCCTCTATTGTTATTTTTGTGCCTTTATATTATTATTGTTAGGTCGACTAGGTTATATTGTGACTCCTTAGACTCCTATATATAGAAAGGAGGTTT
>APFE031318452.1:141156-158138 GCA_000404065.3 Pinus taeda
ATTTATTGGAATCCCAAGTTTGATAGCTAGTTTCTGCACAATCAAAAGATCCCAAGAATTTTTCAGAGTGCTGAATACTAGCACATTAACTATATAAATATAAATTATACCTATAAACTTAAAAACACTTCTCAATTATACATTTATAATATTAAAATCATAATATGTTAAAATGTATACTCGAAGACAACTCACAATAGACATGAAACAAGAATATATACTTTCAAAATTATTTTAAAACGGTTTCTTTTCTCTAATTTTCAAAATTATTTTAGAACTTTGTTTTTTGGGGCGTCTTATTCTTTTAATTATTCAACATTAAAAAAAAAATCTTAATGAAAAGAATCTTAATATTTTTGGATTAATTTAGATCGAAATAGAATAATCTGGATCTCGCGTACTCCTTTTCATGGATCTCGCGTACTCGAAATAGAATATTTTCCTTTCGGCTTCTATTTTGATAGCAAAAGGTCAGGAAGGAAGTAGCGTACTAGCGTCCACCATATGGAGATGTCTTTCTCGAAATGCTTCAAATCTCTAAGCAGGACTGATCCAACGGGCAACAACCGTTGCAATTTTCTTACTGAATGTTTGAAAGCGTGGAGCAGCACCGGGCCAACGGCAGCAGCAGCCATAACTATATAAGCCTGCCATGTTTTCTCCGCTTGTGTGGCCTTTTTCATCTCTATCAACTTAATTTGAATTGTTCCCGTGGCTATTGAATTCGTGTCAGTCTGTTAACAAAAATCAGCGATTATTCAATTTCCCTGTGGGGTTTCTTCTGGATTCGGCTGGGGAGCTTATAGAAAATCTCTTATTATTCAATTTCCCTGTGGGGTTTCTTCTCGACTCGGCTGGGGAGCTTACAGAAAATATCTGATTATTCAATTTCCCTGTGGGTTTTTTATTCTCTCAGTTGCATTCATGCGGGTTTTTTATTCTCTCAGTTGCATTCATGCGTCTGACTTATTATCTTTGTGGGTTTGATAATAAAGTGATATGGATTTGAAATATCAGATGATTTCGAAAATAATGTGATTAATATTTGTATGTATTTGCTGTTTCAAAATCGGCCAAACATAACGATAACACAAACATCCAAATCAATTCGAATTGCATACTATTTGAGTTAGAATCAAAGAACTTGAATTATGCCTTGTTGCAAGAACGGAAAAAATAGTACTATAAGATCATTCAAGAAGGAGAGGAATGTCCCTCTGACAAGGAAGATCAGAGTGATCTGCAATGACCCAGATGCCACAGACCTCTCAAGTGACGATGAATTGAGTGCAGCCTCTCACAAAAGATTGGTTCTCGAGATTCACATACCGTTAAATTTCTCAGCTCGCGCAGGAAATCAGGGCAAACCCAAGTGCAAGAGGAAACAAAGAGTGCCCAACAAGAAAGCCAGAGCCTTATGCGAACCAGTCTCCAATGTAGAGCGTGCTGTGAGCTGTAAATACCGTGGAGTACGGCGAAGAAAATGGGGGAAATGGGCTGCAGAGATCAAAGATCCGTCCAGAGGAGTGAGGCTGTGGCTTGGGACTTTTGACACAGCAGAAGCAGCTGCACTGGCTTATGATAATGCATCAAGGAAGCTGGGAGGACCATTAGCATTCACGAACTTTGCATATACACAAACAACAACAGCTCCATCTGAATCTATTTCTGACCTAACAACAGCTCCTCCATCTGAATCCGAACCAGTCTCTAATGTAGAATGTGCACTGAGCTGTAAATACCGTGGAGTATGGCGAAGAAAATGGGGGAAATGGGCTGCAGAGATCAAAGATCCGTCCAGAGGAGTGAGGCTGTGGCTTGGGACTTTCGACACAGCAGAAGCAGCTGCACTGGCTTATGATAATGCATCAAAGAAGTTGGAAGGACCATTAGCATTCACCAACTTTGCATACACGCAAACAAAAACTACAACTCCTCTATCTGAATCTGTTTCTGAATCTCACATTTCAGAGAGAAATTCATATGGGGATTGTTGTGCAGACTTTTCTTCAACTTGTGTACAGGATGTGGCCACGCCAGATTCATTATCATGTCCAAGCATTAACCATTCAATATTTGACGATAATTCTTATTTCATCCAAGAATTTGGACACTTATTTGATATGGATAATTGTGGTGTCTCGCTAACAGACTTGAATATGGATTGTCATGACCTTTTGGGTAAAGAAGATGACATTATGAACTTTTGCTGCTCCATGGACAAATCTACGACATTGCTACTGCTATCGCAAAGTGTGTAAACTGTACAGTATAATCATTTTTAGGGATGAGTGACAGTGGTCAAGAGTACCTGGTAATGCAAAGTTTCTCCAGGGATGTGTGTTATTATAAATATATAGTCCAGTGAATTTATTATAAATACCTGTAATATGGACTTTTGATCATATGAGTGTGATTATTATTGTATTGATTACTGTTTTGAAATTATTATTGTATTGATTCTGTGAGGTAGAGTGTGTTTTTATGTAAATAATGTTGTTAGTTTAATTGGATAGGAGTGGTTCTCCACAAATTGTTATTTTTTAATATGTTATTAAAGTATCTTATCAAAAGATTATTAATTTACTAAAATAGTGTGTTTATCTTAAATTACACTTTCATACATTTATAAGAATTAAATTATTTGTTAAACTAGACATGTAAATACAATTTTTATTTATAAAAACAATGTTTACTTTCACATGTGTTTACACGGTATCAAAACTCATATGGGTTGACTCTCTCTTTTAAATTATTTGTTGAGCTAGACATGTAAATACAATTTTGATTTATAAAAACAATGTTTACCTTCACATTTGTTTACACGGTATCAAAACACATATGGGTTGACTCTCTCTTGCCAAAGGGTCCCTTTTCATCTTAGTTTTCCATTTTTCTAATTCTCTATTTATAAGATCAGTGTTGGCGAGAGTAATTGTTTGTAGGTATTGATATGGTTGTTTGTAAGTATTGATATGATTTGCATGTAGCATTGTTCTATGATTTCTTTATAACCCTATGATCGACGTTTCTAATTATCTACTTATAATCAGATCAGTGTGGGAAATTTATAGAATAAGTTGTTTTTATGTTATTTTATAATGTGGGCAATTTATAGGGTAAGTTGTTTTTATGTTATTTTAGAATATAGTGTTTCAATAAACATGGTTATTTACGATTAAATGAGATTTAAATGAGATTTAAAGAATATAGCATAAATATGTTGATGCATAATTATTAAATGAAGGTTGGTTTATGGAGTAAGTTGTTTTTATGTTATTTTAGAATATAGTGTTTCAACAAAGATGGTTATTTGAGGTTAAATGAGATTTAAAGAGTCTAGGGTAAATATGTTGATGCATACTTATTAAATGAATGCAATCTTACAGGTTGAAAGTGGAATGAGAAATGATTCGTAAGGAAGAAGTCTATAGTTGGTGAGTTGTAAAGGGGACTACTATTTAACCAATGTAAATCCATTAAGCTTTAACATGGATCAATTTTATTAAGATGGAATTAAAAGACAAAATAATTTACATTTCAATAGATGTGATCATTCTTATTGTTTGATAGATCTAGATTAAATATTGGCATGCTTTGGTTTATTTACTTTAGATGTTACTCTTGTATCAACTTCCATGTTAAACAAAGTGGTAGAGAAAGCCCACCTACTCTTAGTTATGTTTATTTTAAATAATAAGTAATTTTTAATAATTATATGACAAAGTAAATTCACCTGCCTTGCAATGACTTATTTATGAGGATAAATAATTGGATATTTAAGGTGTTGGCTTCTCAATGACTTATTTATGAGGATAAATAATTGGATATTTAAGGTGTTGGCTTCTCATAATAATGAAATTAGTAAATATTTCATTTTTATAATTATTATATTGGCACTTTAAACAAGTAAAGTTTTTATATTTTTATATTGCCATTATTTTTTTTTTTGGTAAGTTGATGTCCGACCTTCTATTACTTCTCAAAAGGGAAGGTTTTACATGTAAGTTCCAAAAAGGAACCAGATGGTCTCAACCCGCCCAATGGGAAACCACGTCCGTTGACCATCTAGTAGAATAATAACTTGTCTAAAATCTGTATATATGAAGCAAGCCATAAAAAGCCAAAAATAGCATAAATGTCTTCACTACCACTACTCCTATCATTGGAACTTCCAAAAACTACTAACTAGTGATTAAGAACATTATGCATCAAATGTCTCAATAGGATTCGGGTACTTAGCATTGGATCCTGGCTGTGTAGATGGCGGAATGCACAAAATATGAGTCTCAATACATGCAAGATGACCATTCACCTATATCATATGAAACGAAGTTGTTGTAATTCTTGTTTGATCTCTGCTCTCTCCTCAAAATGTTGGTTGGAGTTGTTGTAGTTGTAGCCATTGCTTTAGCAAGTAGTACTTTCATTCACCAATATAGTAAGAGGGTTTGGGAGTACAAGGTTCACCTCCTTTTGGTATAGCCTAGGTCTCCCACAAGGTGTCCAAACTCATTAATCAATTCCTTCGCCTTTGACTCGTCATCAAAGTTGATTAAAATGTCAAAATTTCTTAAGTTATGGTGGGTCGATTGTGATACTAAGGTTTCCGACATGTTTCCCTCACTGAGACCACGACTGTAACGCCTTATGGTTCGTGCGACGGGCGGGCGCCAGGCGACTAGGCGCGCGTGCATGATGGGCGCGCGTTGGGCGGATGTGCGACGGTGCTACAGAGAAAATGCGACGATACTGTGACCGATATGCGACGAAGGTAGATACATGCGTGAACGACAACACTTATGCGACTAAGTGTTGGGCAGATTTATATGCGTTGGAGAGCAACTCACACATGGAAAAGCCAATGATGGATGTTGAGCATTGGGGGCTTGCGTGCAAGCGTTTTGGGGGTCGGCCAAGGGGCGTTCACCCACCCCTCGCTCACGTTGAAGGTGTATAAGTATGTGAGCGTTGAACGCTCAAAGGGGATTCGAACAACATCGCTCATCCTCTCTTGTCTTCGCATATCTAGTGGAGAGTGCACAATTTTGGATGCGCATAACTCATGCGCATTGCATGGTGTGTGCGCAGAGATAACGCTTGGATCTTGGTTGGCTAAGAGGGTCGTGAGTTGAAGATTGGAATGTGCGAATGTGCAGGATTGTGTAGAGTGTCTTGGTGACCCGTGTGGGTACCCACTCTTAGTGTGAAGGTGTACATTCTCTTATGTAAAGGCAGGTAGCCTGTAATTGTAAAATTTGGCTACGTGTTGGCTTGGAGTTTGCCAAGCACACTTGAGCGTTGTACTGTTATAAACTGATATATAATACATTGTTGGGCAGACTGTTCGGGAGTTGCCCCTCCCCTTTATATTGTGCAATTGATGTCTTTTATAATTGTTGTGATAATGAATAAGTATGGGCTTCATTGATATAAAGGTTTAATGCATTTTACTTGGTTGCGAAAAACAAACTAAGTTATCGGTTGTGAATTAGGTGTAGTCCACATACATTAGTATTGTTAAAAAGAAAGTGTGTGGTGGTGCCGCATCTCGCCAGCACGGTTGAAAGACCACCATAGGCTTGGGGGCATGACAGTTGGTATCAGAGCACGGTTGGGCCGGGTTGACAAGCTTGGGAAAGTTTGTGAAGTATGATGACGGGTACTTGCAGGTGAAGGAAGTGGTTTCACACTCAAGTGAAACAAGGACTGGTTCATTATGCAGGGGCCGGATGAAAGACTGAAGGATAAGATGGAGGATACACCTACGAAAGGTGAGTCTAGCCATGGACCGGGTGAAGTCTTGAGGTACGAAGTGTTGGAACGAATGAGACAATGGAGTTCTAACTAGGTTTCGATGAAGGCCGAGAACATGAAGTTTCGGGAAGGCTGTTCGGAACTAAGAATGGAACTTGAAGAGCTCAGGAGCCAATGCAGAAGTACGACAGATGTTGAACTCAAGGAACTTGATAAGGAGATCCAACGAAGTGGTCTTGGTCTTCAAGAGCTCTTTGATGAAAGAGCCCGTTTAAGAAAGGAAAGTGCCAAGTTGGAGGCCGAAATCAAGCTGATTGAGGAAGAGATAAAGAGGAAGCTTCTTGGGAAGAAGATCGTTGTGATTGATCAAGAGGAGCTTCATTACATTGACAGGCTGGGGACTTACTACCGTGAAAATCCAGAGGATGTGCGGGAACTGAGTTCTATGAGAGTAGTCGATGGACACTTGGTTGGTGCACTTGAGTAGAGGTCGATGAAGGATAAGCTTGAGGGAGTTCAAGCTAGGCTAGGATCAGGTTGCCTTGATGAGCCAAGCAAGGAGGTGAAGTACGTTAAGAAGGAAGTCAAGTTGGAGCATGAGCCAATTGACACTTCTGAGGCTGAATGCTTGAAGAAGGTTGCTGATATAAGACATAAGACAAAGCGGACAGAAGGAGGTAATGCCTTGAAGCTGAGTTTTGTGCAGGTGACCGTGAAGGGCAAGAAATTTGCAGCTTTGGTTGATACAGGGGCTACACATAGCTTCTTGAGTAGAAAGGCAGCAAATTCTTTTGGGAAGAAAACAGAAATGCAGAGGGAATTGAGTGCTTTCAAAGCAGTCAACTCTACCATGAAAGCTGTTATTGGTGTTATGAAGGACACTCAGATGAAAGTGGGATCGTGGTTTGGAAAGTTGGACTTGAGAGTTGTGGACATGGATGATCACTCTATGGTGTTGGGGCAGGACTTCATGAGGCTTGCACAAGCTGTACCGATGGTGGACCGAGACATTCTCTTGATCACAGCTGAAGGGAGAACCATGATGGTATCGATGAGTAGAAGGAGTTGCTTGGGTATAGGCCAAGGATGAATTCTATGACATTGTATCCCAAAGATCCGAATGTGAAGCATGAGGATGTGGAACAAAGAGGACTTGGGAGTATGACTCAAACAATTAAGGAAGGGAAGTTGATTGACTTCGTTGCTAGAGTTAGGAAGAATGAGGCAAGTGAGAAGGCAGTCTCATGAACCTTGAGACACTTGACAGAGACATCTTCTACTAATAATCTTCACAACGGGGTTGCAAAAGAAGGGAGTCCTAATACTACTTCAGAAGCAGTGGTTGATGAGGATTATGAGGGTAGAGATCCTGCTGGAATAGTGGACTTTTGCAGGTATGCCATGGGCATATATGACTTTCAGTTGACAAAGGACAAGCTCAAGGAGCTTGGGTGTACATGTGAGGAGGTTGAGTATGTGCATACATACTTGAGGACACAACATCAATTCGACACATGGGTGGATGATAGTCAGGGAGGAAACTTCCTGGCCCTCCTTTCTCTATAGACAACCTTGGAGATAGGTTGGTGTGGAGGTCTTGATGGGGAGGAACCACACCAACTCTACAAGGGGCCTTGAAAGGAGGCTTCCTTATGACAGATTGCAGACTTGGGTGCAGATGGCCAGGTGTTGGGATGAGGTCTACATGAGTTGGACATCATGGACAACCAGTGTCATGGACATCGGGTTGGAGTTATGGAGCATGGAATTTTGTGCAAGGACATTATGTGGGAGCATGAGTAGATGTGTCATTCATGGACATTCTATGGGAGTATGCCGAAGCAAAGGATGTTGTGCAGATGCTGTTATGACTTGTATGAGCTAGTGGAGAGGTTGTACACTCTTGTGCAACTAAACCATGGCTTGATCATGTTGCAGATGAGATGGAGTTTCCATGGACCTGAGCATGGAATATTCTTGATGAGTCCAAGATGTAGCAAGAAGTCAAGGAAAAGGCTCATGGTGACATTAGGATGTGCATTCTTGTGGTTTGGGCTTATATTTGGACTAGCTACCCAACTAGTTCGAGTCATGAGGGGATCCAATGTGCAGAGGTATGTCCAAGTCAGGCTGAACCGAGAGGAAAGACTACATGGAGGTACTCACGAGGAGAGATAGATGGAGCTATGGGTTCTACACACTTGAGGAGAGACTACATGGAGGAGCTCACAGGGATGGAGAAAGGTGTTCTCTTGAGGCACTTGACTTGATGATGAGGTGCTCTCTTGAGACACTTGACTTGACACTTGATGGAGAAGTGTTCTCTTTGAACACTTGACAGATTCATGAGATGTTGACACATGGTTGTGATGTGCTAATACTTGTTGATATATCATGGGCAGTTTTGCACATGATGGAGTTGGTGACATGATGGGGTTGACACATTGTTGTAGTGGACATGTAGCTTGAGTTGGAGGGACCAGCCTTCCATGGTGGAGAGCAGCATGAGGAGATTGCGGCAGGTGGTCGATGATCATGGACATCGATGACATACTTTGGTATGGACTATCTTGGTGGCAGTTGGTCACTTAGATGAGACATGGTGGAGATGGAGTCCTACATATGTTGCAGGGATGTTTGCCATATGTGGAGGAGTCGATATCATGGATTGATGCTTGGGGATGTTGTTGAGGACGACAACGACTTCAGGTCGAGGAGGATGTAACGCCTTATGGTTCATGCGATGGGCAGGTACCGGGCGACGGAGCGCGCGTGCACGATGGACGCGCGTTGGGCGGATGTGCGACGGTGCTGCAGAGAAAATGCGACGATACCGTGACCGATATGCGACGAAGGTGGATACATGCATGAAAGACAACACTTATGCGACTAAGTGTTGGGAAGATTTATATGCGTTGGAGAGCGATTCACACATGGAAAAGCTGACGATGGATGTTTAGCATTGGGGGCTTGCGTGCAAGTGTTTTGGGGGTCGGCCAAGGGGCGTTCAACCACCCCTCACTCACGTTGAAGGTGTATAAGTATGTGAGCGTTGAACGCTCAAAGGGGATTCAAACAACATCGCTCATCCTCTCTTGTCTTTGCATATCTAGTGGAGAGTGCACAGTTTTGGATGCGCATAACTCATGCGCATTGCATGGTGTGTGCGCAGAGATAACGCTTGGATCTTGGTTGGCTAAGAGGGCCGTGAGTTGAAGGTTGGAACGTGCGAATGTGCAGGATTGTGTAGAGTGTCTTAATGACCCATGTAGGCACCCACTCTTGGTGCGAAGGTGTACATTCTCTTATGTAAAGGCAGGTTGCCTGTAATTGTAAAATTTGGCTAAATGTTGGCTTGGAGTTTGTCAAGCACACTTGAGCGTTGTACTGTTATAAACTAATATGTAATACATTGTTGGCCAGACTGTTCGGGAGTTTCCCCTCCCCTTTATATCATGCAATTGATGTCTTTTATAATTGTTGTGATAATGAATGAGTATGGGCTTCATTGATATAAAGGTTTAATGCATTTTACTTGGTTGCGAAAAACAAACTAAGTTATCGGTTGTGAATTAGGCGTAGTCCACATACATTAGTATTGTTAAAAAGAAAGTGTGTGGTGGTGCCGCACCTCGCCGGCACAGTTGAAAGACCACCGTAGGCTTGGGGGCGTGACAACGACCATCACGCCCATATCCTGGTGGTAGTCTTTCAACCACACATAGGTGGGTGTGACACTACTACACTTTTTCTTTTCATCAATACTCAAATGTACAGACTACACCTAACAAAACACTTAGCCAATTATTTACTTCAAATGTTATATCACAACAGAAATAAACTCTTGAATTTATCATAACCATCAATATAAATGCACAGTGGAAAATCAACACATCATCATGTGGGAGGGCAAACTTCCATAATTAGAGTCTCCCCAATATCAATATAAATATAATTTATGTAATTCAATTGTACATAAAACAATACAATTTGGTGCAGCAAACAAGCCTTGGCCTACACACCTTTATTTTACAAATATGTGCTTGCAAAACCTCCAAGTAATGCCATCATACACATTCGCCTAAACTACAGAACTATATTTGCACTAATGTTTCCACCGTTCACAGTTTCAAACTTGTTGCACTCTCGAAAATCCTTGCCGCAGTTTGCCTGCACTACCCAACACTTTGGCACCTTGTCGCACCCACCGTTCAACCCTAAACGCAATGCTGCCACCCGCACTCTATTCGAAAGTGACATAGTGTGTTGGCCCACCTGATGATCTGTTGTAGTGGCCTCGGGTGAACGAGTCACATCCGTCGAACACTTTGTCACAACCCATGTTCCACCGATCTGGAACACGACACAACTACCCAACTGAAACGTTATTGGGTCTGTCGACTTGGCTCTAGCGTAGCTCGATTGTCCATTTGACGCATTTTGTTCCACCCGAAACCAAGAAACTTGCAAATTTGTTCAGCAAACTTTGGCCTTCGCTTTCCTGTGGTTCTGCTTGTTAATTTTGATGTTCTATTTTCGCTCTATGTATTATTGTCAAGTTCAATGACAGATGAATGACCCTCATTCTCCTCTAATATATATGGGTGTTACCTTGGGGTAACACCAAGGGTCGCGACCTTTCATGGTTGGCCCATCCTCCATGTACACATCGACCTACCCATATATGTATTTCGACCCAACTTGTAAAATTATATATTGCAGCCTCATCGCATGTGCATCATCGCCACTTGAGTAGGCCTAGCTTCTCGCCCACCTAATCTCCATTCTTTGGTTCTGTACACTCCATAGCTCATCCGTTGGTCACTCCATGGGTCCCTTGACTGTTCGCACAACCTGTCACACATCTGAAAGTCCACCTCCAAGTCACCTTTAATTGTGATCGTCCATTTTAGATTCTCTTGGGCACTTGCCAACTTGAGACACTGACATCTTCCACCACTCTGAAAAATGTTGTCGGCCTCGACAAAACCATCTCAACAACCTCCATCGCTAAGACATATCCATATATGTGAGCACCCATATAGCTCCACTCAAGACCTACTCCATGCTCCAATTTTTTCAAACTCTACAAGAAAATAATGTGCTTGATCTCCCTATGATTGTGATTAGTTAGGTAGTTAATCCAATGATAACATCACCTCCATAAGAATGCATGCTCCTCAAATCATCATGACTATCTTCACATCCTACTGTCAATCATGTCCATCTCACCCCATGTGCTTGCTCATAAATCATAAAGAGGACTCACTGCCATGAGCATAAGACAATGAGCCTCATCCCCATGTTAGTCTAAGAAGAGGTATGGGATGGGAAAGTCAATGGCTATCCATCCTCCTTCTCTAACAGCTCAATCCATTTATCTGGATATTCCTCATATTCCTCCTCCAATCTCTGCATGTATGCTTATTGACTCTCCTCTTGAGTCTCTAGTCTAGCATCCCCATTTCCTTCCACTGCCTCTAGCCTACCTGTAAAATTGAGGATATTATCAAACAATGCTTTAATAACCTAGGAGTGCTCCACAAGTTTTCGCTTTGCAGTATAAATTCTCTCATAGAGCTCTTCATCCTACTTGATGTTCTCCACATTTATCTTTGTCAATTTACATCCAACTATCATAGCTACCACGGTTGGTACCCCCAAAGGTTCATCATCCCTTCCATCATAAATTTACAACTTCCTCATATGTGGCACCATCATAGCCTCATGTTGTTTAAAAAATTCCATACCCAATATTGCCTCATAGTCATCCATCCGCGCAATCTTGAAGTTGATCTTTCTAGACCACTCACCAATGCTCACATCCCCATTCTCTGCAATGCCAATGACTTTATCTGGTGGAGAGTTCACTGCTTTAAGATGAGCTTGGATTGGTGAGAACTTCAATCTAACTTTTCTCGCAACTTCCTTCTTGATGAACTTATGGGTCGCACTACTATCCACCATAATGAGTAAAGTGCCTTGCCCAACCTTCATGCTAACATACTCCAATTTATTCCTCTCAGGATCTTGCCTTGGGACAACCTCTATGGCCACTACAGCTCCCAAAATTTTCATCACCCGAACTGTTGGTTCCTATTTCTTCTTCTTTCCATCAGTTTTTGTTGTTGCAGCCACCACCGGTCTAGAAGGATAATTCTTCACTATGTGGTTCTCTCCACACAACCAACATTTCATAAGTTTCTTCATCTTCAACTTGTGATTCGATCTCGAATGCTGCTCATTTGTAGTTTCCTCCTTCAGTTTATCGGACTTCATATTTCTCTCTTCGGTCCCTTCATCATAATGTTCTACCATTCGATCAACTGCAGCAAATGATTCTTCTAGAGTTTTGATTTTTTCTGTCTTCACCTCATTGTGTGCCCAAGGTTTCAATCCTATAATGAAGTTCAAGACCTTTCTTTCTTTGCCATTTCAGGTTGTTCCAATATCGCACTCGATAATTCTCGTTGATATGATTGTAGACTCCATGTTTGTGTAATATATTTAATATTCTCACTTTCATTCCAAGTCTCATCTTGTGGGCTAAAATGAGTCTAATCCGTCCCCACCACTTCTTAGCATCCTTAGCAAAGAATTGAGAAACTACTTTTACCTTGGCCTCATCATCAGGAATCCCCAAATGTTCTAAGTATTGCTCCATCTCCCATAAGAAATTTCCAAGTGCTTTGGCACTCCTCATCCCATCATAAGAATCAAGTTCCTTGAATTTCACATGATAATTCCCTCTAGTCGATCCCTACCCAACTACTTTCTTCAAAACAGTTGTTTCATTTTGAGCATCATCAAGATCTTTCTGCAACTTCAAGATTTCACCCAAACCTTGATCTCTTGCAACCCCAATGTCCTTGAGATATTTCTCTATTTGTATAAGTTGTTATTCAGTATAATCATATCAGACCTTGAGGTTATCACATGCCTCTTCCAATATTGGGCCTTGATGTTATCATTCAAGAAGGAGAGGAGTGTCCCTCTAACCAGGAAGATCAGAGTGATCTGCAATGACCCAGATGCCACAAACCTCTCAAGTGATGATGAATTGATCACATCCTCTCAAAAAATATTGGTTCTTGAGATTCACATACCGTTAAATCGTTTAGCTCGCACAGGAAATCAGGGTAAACCCAAGTGAAAGAGGAAACCAATAGTGCCCAACAAGAAATCCAAAGCCTTATGCGAACTAATATCCAATGTAGAGTGTGCAATGAGTTGTAAATACCGTGGAGTAAGGCGAAGAAAATGGGAAAAATGGGTTGCAGAGACAAAGATCCGTCTAGAGGAGTGAGGTTGTGGCTTGGGACTTTTGACAGAGTAGAAGCAGTTGCACTGACTTATGATAATGCATAAAGGAATCTAGGAGGACCATTACCATTCACCAACTTTGCATACACACAAACAAGAACAACTCCATCTGAATCTATTTCTGAATCTCACATTTCAGAGAGAAATTCATATGGGGATTGTTGTGCAGACTTTTCTTCAACTTCTGTCTAAGATGTGGCCATGCGAGATTCATTATCATGTCCAACCATTAACCTTTAAATATTTGATGATAATTCTTATTTCATCCAAGAATTTGGACACTTGTTTGATATGTATAATTGTGGTGTCTCGCTAACATAATTGAATATGGATTTTCATGACCTTTTGGGTGAAGAAGATGACATTATGAACTTTTTCTAGACTTCTCCATGGATGAAGCTACAACATTGCTAATGCTATCACAAAGTGTGTACCGTGTGCACTATAATTATTTTTAGGGATGAGTGACAGTGGTCAAGAGTACCTGGTAATGAAACGTTTCTGGCAGTGATGTGTGTTATTATAAGTATATAGTCTATTGAATGTATTAATTCTTACCCGTGATATGGAATTTTGATCATATGAGTGTGATGATTATTGTATTGATTATTCTTGTGAAATTATTATTGTGTTGGTTCTATGAGGTAGAGTGTGTTTTTATGTAAATAATGTTGTTAGTTTAATTGGATAGGAGAGGTTCTCCACAAATTGTTATTTTTTAATATGTTATTAAAATATCCTATCAAAGGATTATTAATTTACTAAAATAGTGTGTTTATCTTAAATTCCATTTGAATACATTTATAAGAATAAATTTATTTGTTGAACGAGACATGTAAACACAATTTTGATTTATAAAACAATGTTTACTTTCACATTTGTTTCAACGGTATCAAAACTCATATGGGTTGACTCTCTCTTGCCAAAGGGGTCCCTTTTCATCTTAGTTTTCCACGTTTGTAATTCTCTACTTATAAGATCAGTGTTGGTAAGGGTAATTGTTTGTAAGTATTGATATGATCCACATGTAGCATTATTCTATGATTTGTTTATAGCCCTATGATCCACGTTTCTAATCATTTACTTAAGATCTACTTATAAGAAGATGAGTGTTGGCAAAAGTGTTTGTTTGTAAGTATTTATATGATTGGCATGTAGCACTATTTTATGGTTTGTTTATAGTTTTATGATATTTTGTATCCTCTATAATTTTTTTATGGAGTAAGTTGTTTTTATGTTATTTTAAGATATAGCGTTGCATCAACAACGATGTTTATTTGAGGTTAAATGAGATTTATAGATTCTAGGGTAAATATGTTGGTGCATATCTATTAATTGAATGCATTTTTACAAGTTGAAAGAGGAATTTTAAATGATTCATAAGGAGGAAACTTATAGTTGGAAAGGGGACTACCATCTAACCAATGTAGATCCATTAAGCTTTGACATGGATCAATTCTATTAAGATGGAATTAAAGCATAAAATAATTTACATCTCAATGAATGTGATCATTCTTAGTCTTTTATAGATCTAGCTTAAATATTGACATACTTTGGTTTATTTACTTTAGATGTTACTCTTACAACAACTTCCATGTTAAAAGAGGCGGCAGAGAAATTCCACCTACTCTTGGTGCAATGGTATCTATCTATATGTGTGTGTGTGTGTTTATTTAAAAAAATAAGTAAATTTTATTAATTATATGACAAAATAAATCCATTTGCCCCACAATAACTTCTTTATGAGGATAAATAATTAGATGTTTAAGGTATTGGCTTGTCATAATAATGAAATTAGTAAACCTTTCATTTTTGTATTTTTATATTGTCATTATTTTGTTTTTTTGTGAGTTGATGTGGGACCTTCTATTACTTCAAAAAAGGGAAGGTTTTACATGCAGGTTCCAAAAAGGAACCAGATGGCCTCAACCTGCCCAATGGGAAGCCAAGTCTGTTGACCATCTGGTATAATCATAACTTGTCTAAAATCTGTATATTTGAAGCAAGTCATAAAAAGCCAAAAATAGCAAAAATGTCTTTACTACCACTACTCCTATCAATGGAACTTCCAAAAACTACTAACTAGTGATTAAGAACATTATGCATTAGATGTCTCAATAGATGGTGGAATGCATGGAATATGAGTGTCAATCCATGCAAGATGACCATTCACCTGTATCATATGAAAACGAAGTTGCTGTAATTCTTGTTTGATATTTTCTCTCTCCTCAAAGTATTAGACTGGAGTTGTTGTAGTTGTAGCCATTGCTTTGGCAAGTAGTACTTTTATTTTCCAATATAGTAAGATGGTTTAGGAGTACAAGATTCGCCTCCTTTTGGTATAGCCTGGGTCTCCCACAAGGTGTTCAAACTCACTAATCAATTCTTATGCCTTTGATTCATCATCAAAGCTAATTAAAATGTCAAAATTTGTCAAGTTATGGTGGATAAATTGTGATACTAAGGTTCTCGATGTGTTTCCCTCACTGAGACCACGACTGTCATGCCCATATCCTAGTGGTAGTATTTGTTGGGTTGTGTTATATTCTTTCCACGTAGTTAACAGGGGATTTGAAGGGCACCCATAACCCCACTTTATGGGGTCTGGGACAGCGCCCCAGAAAATTTTGGTTTTGGACCCTATGTTAGGTTGGGCGGACCCACCTATGGTTTTGTGCATAATTTCCGAACATGTTTTTTGGACGCGATGGTTTTCGGTCCATGGTATTGGATGTGATGGTTTTCAGTCTATGGTATTGGACACGATGGTTTTTGGTCCATGGTATTGGATGCTTCGGCATGTATAAATATGTATTGTAACATTGAAAGGAACATAATGAAAAATCAAGTTGGTAGTCCCGGTTTTGGGATCCAGTGGGAAAATATTTGTGTATATGTGTTTTATGTGTTATGCTCTCGTATTGTTTATTTTTCTGTGTTTTAGAATTCGTATGCAGGTAATTTCGGTATGGGGTTACTCAATATGGAGGATCTGTTGGTGGAGAAAGATCAGTGGATTGCGGTAGATCCAGGTACTAAACCAATGGGATTGACTGATGAAGAATGGAAGAAGTTGGATCATAAGGCAAAGAGCACAATACAATTGTGTGTCTCAGATTCAGTATTGCTGAATGTATCAGGGGAAGCTACGGCAAAGTCTTTGTGGGACAAGTTAGGGACTTTGTACCAATCTAAGTCTCTGGTGAATAAATTGTTCCTGTGGAAAAAGCTATATAACCTGAGGATGAAAGATGGAGACTCGGTGACAGAGCATCTAAATGCGTTTAATACTATGGTAAATCAGTTAGCATCTGTTGATATTAAAATTTCAAATGAAGATAGGTGCATCAGTTTGTTATGTTCTCTATCAGATTCGTGGGATAGTCTGGTTATTGCAATAGGTAGCAATGCAACTGCCTTGCATTTTGATGAAATAGTCTCATCCTTGCTGACTGAGGAGATGAGATGGAAAAATATGGAGAGCCAGAATGGTGATGCCTTGTCTGTATGAGGGCAGACCCAGAACAAAAACAAAAATAAGTCATCAAGTGGGAGATCTAAATCTCTAGGAAAACCTATAAAGGTGGTGTGCTGGAAATGTGGAAAGGAAGGGAACTTCAAAAGGGATTGTAAATCTAAAGCTCCTGATAAAAAGGAAAGGGATCTGATGAGCCTCCTTCTGCAGAGGCGAAAACCGCCTCAGATGAAGGTGGGAATGTGTACTTGGCTTCTTCAAGTACACATGTAGATCATGAGGCATGGTTGATTGACTCAGGTGCATCCTTTCACTTCACTCCCCATAGAGAGTGGTTCTGCGAGTCTGAGAAATATGATGGTGGTGATGTCTTCATGGGGGATGACAGGAAGGCTAGAATCATTGGTCGTGGAAAAGTAAAGTTGAA
>APFE031318452.1:158158-210729 GCA_000404065.3 Pinus taeda
ATGGTTTTGTGCATGATTTTCGCACATGTTTTTTGGACGCGATGGTTTTCGGTCCATGGTATTGGATCGATGGTTTTTTGGTCCATGGTATTAGACGTGATGGTTTTTTAGTCCATGGTATTGGATGCTTCGACATGTATAAATATGTATTGTAACATTGAAAGGAACATAATGAAAAATCAAGCTGGTAGTCTCGGTTTTGAGATCTAGTGGGAAATCTCTATGTATATGTGTTTTATGTGTTATGCTCCCGCATTTTTATTTTTCTTGTGATTTAGAATTCGTATGTAGGTAATTTCTGTATGGGGTTAAAACCTACATTTGGTATCAGAGCTATTTTGTCTTCAAGGGGACGCCTTTATTGATGAGGGGTTTCGCTCGAGCCTGTGGTAGACCCTGTTCAGTGGGAGATCTGCGAGATCGATTCTGGTGGTGAAAGAAGATGGAAAGCAGCGGAAAGATAGAGATTGAGAAGTTCAATGGTCAAAGTTTTGAGTTGTGGAAACTCAAGATGGAGGATCTGTTGGTGGATAAAGATCAGTGGATCGCGGTAGATCCGGGTACTAAACCAACTGGAGTGACCGATGAAGAATGGAAGAAGTTGGATCGGAAGGCAAAGAGCACAATACGATTGTGTGTCTCAGATTTAGTATTGTTGAATGTATCAGGGGAAGCTACGGCGAAGGCTCTGTGAGACAAGTGAGGGACTTTGTACCAATCTAAGTCTCTGGTGAATAAACTATTCCTGCGGAAAAAGCTGTATAACCTGAGGATGAAAGATGGAGACTCGGTGACAGAGCATCTGAATGCATTTAACATACATGTAAGGGTTAAGTCAGTCTTATTATCTGTTGATATTAATTTTAGATGAATAAGTTGCATCAGTTTTGTGTTCTCTACCAGGACTCGTGGGTAGTCTGGTATTGCAATAGTAGCAA
Organism: Pinus taeda; assembly: GCA_000404065.3. Lineage (NCBI taxonomy): Eukaryota > Viridiplantae > Streptophyta > Pinopsida > Pinales > Pinaceae > Pinus > Pinus taeda. The sequence goes on from APFE031318452.1 coordinate 159,097, forward strand.
ATTGCAACTGCTTTTGTAGTTTGAATGAAAATAGTCTCAGCCTTGCCTGACGAGGAAATGAGACGGAAAATATACACAACCAGAAATGGTGATGCCTGTCTATACGAGGATGAGTCCCAGTACAGAAACAAAAATAAAGTCATCGAGTGGAGATGTTCTAAATCTAGAGGGAGAATCTAAATCGCCTAGGAAAACCTACAAAGGTGGTGTGCTGGAAATGTGGAAAGGAAGGGCACTTCAGAAGGGAGTGTAAATCTAAAGCTCTTGATAAAGGAAAGGGATCTGATGATGCTCCTTCCGCAGAGGCGAAAACCACCTCAGATGAAGGTGGGGATGTGACTTGGCTTCTTCAAGTACACATGTAGATCATGAGGCATGGTTGATTGACTCAGGTGCATCCTTTCACTTCACTCCCCATAGAGAGTGGTTCTGCGGGTATGAGAAATATGATGGTGGTGATGTCTTCTTGGGGGATGACAGGAAGGCTAGAATCATTGGTCACGGAAAATTAAAGTTGAAGTTGCAAGGTGGAAGGGTTAGAACGCTTCCAGGTGTTCTACATATTCCTGCATTAGCCAGAAATCTAATTTCTGTAAGAAAGCTGGATGATGTAGGTGTAAAAACAGTGTTCGAGAAGGATACCTACAAGATGGTTTGGGGAGCACTAGTATTGACGGGGGGATTTCGGATTGAAACTCTATACAAGATGCAAGGTAGCACTATTATTGATGGGTGCAACAGTTTTATGGTTCCTAAAAGTGGAGCAAAAAATATAGTCGTCTCTAGAGAGAGGACCATGCTGTGGCATCAAACGCTTAGAGATATTGGAGAGAAGGGCCTTCGAATACTTCATGAAAAAGGTATGGTAGAAGGTATGAGTAATAGCTCTCTGGGTTTTGATTTCTGTGAAAATTGTGTATATGGGAAGCAGAATCGGGTGAGTTTCCCCTCTGGTAGTAATAGGGCGAAACAGATATTAGAGCTTGTGCACAGTGATGTGTTTGGACTTGTGAAGGTTCCATTACTTAGTAAGTTTGTGTACTATGTATCATTTATAAATGACTTCTCAAGGAATACATGGATATATTTCCTTAAGAATAAATCTGAAATCTTTGACAGGTTTGAATAATTCAAGGCTTTGGTGGAAAACTAGACAGAGAAGAAGATAAAGGTGCTGAGGATAGATAATGGTGGAGAGTTTTGTAGTAAGGAATTTGAAGAATTCTGTAAGAAGTGTGGTATAGCACGGCAGAAGACTACACCATATACACCTCAGCAAAATGAAGTTGCAGAAAGAATGAATAATATGTTTATGGAAAGGGCAAGAAGCATGCTCAGTGGTGTCGAGTTAGGATAGGAATTCTGTGCAGAGGCGGTTGATACTACATGTTACCTGGTCAACGGGTACCTTTATCAGTGTTGGAGGATAAGACTCCACAAGAGGTATGGACTGGTAAGGAATCCTCTCTTTCGCGTCTGAGGGTATTTGGATGTGATGCATATGTACATGTTCTAAAGGAGAAACGAACCAAGTTGGATAGTAAAACTGAAAAGTGCATCTTTATTGGGTATAAGGATGTTTTGAAGGGTTATAAGCTTTGGAACCCAGTAACAAGGAAGGTTGTGTACATCCGAGATGTGGTGTTCAAAGAGGTAAAAGATGTTATTAAACATGAATTCCAAGCAAAGGAACCTAAGAAGATAGAGTTTGAGCTAAAGGAGGAAGAATTAGACTCTACAGCAGAGGAGGAATCAAAAGTTGAAGAGCCACAAATTCCGAGTGTAAGAAGATTAGTTCGAGAAAGAAGGTATCTAGAAAGGTATAGTCCATCTGTTTTCTATTCAAATTTTGCTTTATCTATTACTGATGATGATCCCAGAACTATGAAGGAAGCAGTGGATTCAGAGGATGGAAAACTCTGGAAAGAGGCCATGGTTGATGAAATGGCATCTTTGCACAAAAATGAGGCTTGGGATCTAATGGAGTTGCCGACTGGAAGGACACCCATTGGCAGAAAATGGGTGTTCAAGAAGAAGACAAATGCAAAAGGAAAAGTGGAGAAATACAAAGCTCGGTTGGTGGCAAAAGGTTATTCCTAGGTGCCGGGAATTGATTTTGGTGATATTTTTTCTCCTATTGCCAAGGAAACTTCTATTAGATTACTTTTATATGTTGTTGTTTCTTTTGATTTTGAGGTAGAACAAATGGATGCAAAGACAACATTTCTTCATGAGGATCTAGAAGAGGAGATCTACATGAAACAACCTAAAGGCTTTGCAGTGAAGGGTAAGAAAGAACTGGTATGCAAGTTAAAGAAGTCTCTGTATGGGTTAAAACAGTCACCAAAGATGTGGTATCAAAAATTTGATACAATTATATGGGGACTTTGCTTGACCAGAAGCAAAGCAGATCATTGTGTGTATTTTAAATTAATTGGTTATCGTGTTATTTATCTGGTCTTGTATGTGGATGATATGTTGCTGGTTGGAAATGACAAAGAAATTATCCAAGATTTGAAGGCACAATTGTCCTCCAAATTCGACATGAAAGATATTGGTGCTACAAACTATATTTTGGGCATGGAAATTAAAAGGGACTAGGAAAAGAGGAAGCTCTGGTTAAACCATAGGAAGTATGCTGAGACAATATTGCAGAGGTTTAATATGCAGGATAGTAAACCGGTGAAGGTTCCTATTCCTGTAGGTGTAAAGTTATCTACTGAACAATGTCCAAGACACAAGAAGAGGAAGAGGATATGTCCTGTGTTCCATATGCAAGTGTATTCGGTAGCCTGATGTATGCAATGGTCTGTACTAGACTAGACATTGCACATGCAGTGGGAGTATTGAGTAGGTTTATGTCAAAACCAGGAAAGGAGCATTTGGACAACAGTGAAGCGGGGTTTCAAGTATTTGCATGGCACTAGTGATTATGGTTTATGCTACCAAGGAATACCAAGATTGGACAAAGTGTTGGATATTCATGGCTTTGTTGATGTAGATTGGGCTAGAGATTTGGATCAGAGAAGATCTACAAGTGGGTATGTGCTTAACCTATTTGGAGGTGCAGTTAGTTAGATGAGTAAGAAACAATCTATAGTGGCACTATCAACTAGAGAGGCAGAATACATGGTAGCCACTCATGCAAGCAAGGAAGCAGTTTGGTTGCAGAGATTGTGTTCAAATATGGGGTTAGTACAGGAAGCTATAAGGATAGATTGTGATAGCCAAAGTGGAATTTTCTTGGCAAAGAACCCTGCATATCATTCAAAGACAAAGCACATTGATGTTTAGTATCACTGTATGAGGGATATGATATAAGACAAAAAGGTGTTGCTAGTAAAGAAAACAACAAGTGGGAGAATTTTGGGTTGGGTTATATTATTTCCATGTAGTTAATAGGGGGTTTGAAGGGCATCTGTAACCCCACTTTATGGGGTCCAGGGCAACGCCTCGGCAAATTTTGGTTTTGGACCCTATATTAGGTTGGGCGGACCGACCTATGGTTTTGTGCATAATTTTTGCACATGTTTTTTTGACGCGATAGTTTTCAGTCCATGGTATTGGACGCGATGGTTTTCGGTCCATGGTATTGGACACGATGGTTTTCAGTCCATGGTATTGGATGCTTTGGCATGTATAAATATGAATTGTAACATTGAAAGGAACATAATGAAAAATCAAGCTGGTAGTCCCGGTTTTGGGACCCAGTGGGAAAATCTCTATGTATATGTGTTTTATGTGTTATGCTCTCGCATTGTTTATTTTTCTGTGTTTTAGAATTCGTATGCAAGTAATTTATATACGAGGTTAAAACGTACAGTCTTTCAACCACACATAGGTGGGTGAAACACTGCTACACTTTTTCTTTCACTAATACTCAAATGTATCGATTATGCCTAACCAAATACTTAGCCAACTATTTACTTCAAGTGTTATATCATAGCAGAAACAAACTCTTCAATTAATCATAACCATCAATATAAATGCACAGTGGAAAATCAACACATCATCCTGTGGGAGGGGCAACTCCCATAATTATAGTCTACTCAATATCAATATAAATATAATTTTTGTAATTCAATTGTACATAAAATAATACAATTTGGTGCAACCAACAAGCCTTAGCCTGCACACCTTTATTTTACAAGACTATGCTTGCAAAACCTCCAAGTCATTCCATCGTACACGTTCACCCAAATTGAAGAACTATACCGGCATTACTGTGCCCACCATTCACGATTTTGACCTTGTTGCACTCTCGACACTCCTTGCCACAATCTGCCTACACTACCCAACACTTTGGCACCTTGCCACACCCACCGTTCAACCCTGAATGCAATGTTGCCACTTGCACTCTATTCGAAAGTGACACAGTGTGTTGGGCTACCCAATGCTCTGTTGTAGTGGCCTCAGGTCACCCAATCGCCTGCGCCCAACACTCCGTCGCAACCCATGTTCCGCCATTCTACAACATAGCACAATTGCCCAACTAAAACACTATCGGGTCTATCGACTTGGCATTATCATAGCTCGACTATTTGATCGACACCTTTTGGTCCACCCAAAACCCAGAACCTCTCAAATCCATTCAACAAACTTCGGCCTTTGCTTTCTTGCAGTTCCACCTATTTCCTTCGCTATTCTATTTTTTCTCTATGTATTCTTGTCAAGTTCGATGATGGATGAATGACCCTCATTCTCCTCTAATATATATGGGTATTATCTTGGGGTAACACCAAGGGTCGTGACCTTTCATGGTTGGCCCATCCTCCATGTGCATGTTAGCTTGCCCATATATGTATTTCGGCCCAACTTGTAAAATTATATATTGTTTCCTTGTCACATGTGTATCACTGCCACCCGCTCACCCGATCTCCATACTTTGGTTCTACACACTACATCGCTCGTCCATCAGTCGCTCTGTGGGTCCCCCAACTATTCTCACAAACTGTCACACATACAAAAGTCCACCTCTAAGTCACCTTTAGCCACGATGGTCTGTTTTAGACTCTCTCAGGCGCTCGCCAACTCGAGGCCTTGACATCCTCCACCACTATGAAAATGTTGTCTCCCTCAAAAAAACCATGTCAGCAACCTCCATTACTAAGACGTATCCATATATGTGTGCACCTAGATAGATCCACCCATGAACTTCTCCAGGCCCCAATTTTTTCAAACTCTACAACAAAATCATGTGCTCGATCCCCCCTGTGATGGTTACTAGTTGGGTAGCTAATCCAACCATAACGTCACCTCCACAAGAATGCATGCTCCTCACACCATCATGACTATTTTCACATCCTACTATCAATTGTGTCCATCTCACCCCTTATGCCTGCTCATAAATCATAAAGAGGACTCACTACCATGAGCATAAGACAATGAGCCTCATCCCCATGTCAAACTAAGAAGAGGTAGGGGATGGGAAAGTCGATGGATCTCCATCCTCCTTCTTTAACAACTCAATCCATTTATCCAGATCTTCCTCATCTTCCTCCTTCAGTATCTGCATGTATGCTTCCTGGCTCTCCTCTTGAGTCTCTGGTCTAGCATCCCCATTTCCTTCCACTGCCTCTAGCTTGCCTGTCAAAATCCAGGATACTATCAGACAATGCTCTAATAACTTGTGACTGCTCCACGAGTTTTTTCTCTATAGCATACAATCTATCATAGAGTTATTCATCCCACTTGATGTCCTTCACATTCATCGTTGTCAATTTACATCCAACTATCATAGCTCCCACAGTTGGTACCCCAACAGGTTCATCATCCTATCCATCATAAATGTACAAGTTCTTCATATGTGGCACCATCATAGCCTCATGTTGTTTCAAAAATTCCATACCCAATATTGCCTCATAGCCATCCATCTGCACAAATGTGAAGTCGATCTTTCTAGACCACTCACTAATGTTCACATCCCCATTCTATGCTATGCCAATGACTTTATCTGGAGGATAGTTCACTGCTTTAAGATGAGCTTGGATTGGTGATAACTTCAATCCAACTTTTTTTACAGCTTCCTCCTTGCTGAAGTTATGGGTCACACCACTGTCCACCATAGTGAGTAAAGTGCCTTGCCCAACCTTCATGCTAACATACTCCAATTGATTCCTCTTAGGATCTCACCTTGGAACAACCTCTATGGTCACTACAACTCCCAAAATCTGCATCACCCCAATTGTTGGTTCCTCTTTCTTCTTCTTTCCATCAATTTTTGTTGTTGCAACCACCATCGGTCTAGAAGGAAAATTCTTTACCATGTGGTTCTCTCCGCACAACCAACATTTCAGAGGTTTCTTCATCTTTGACTTGTGATTCAATCTCGAATTCTCCTTCGGTTTATTGGACTTAGTCATTCTCTCATCGATCCCTTCATCCTAATGTTCTACCATTCGATCAACTACATCAAATGCTTCTTCTAGAGTTTTGATATTTTGCCTCTTCACCTCATTGTGTGCCCAAGGTTTCAATCCTATAATGAAGTTTAATACCTTTTCTTTCTCTGCCATGTCAGGTAGTTCCAAGATCGCACTCGAGAATTCTCATTGATATGCTTGTAGACTCCATGTTTTCATAATGTATCTAATATTTGCACTTGCATTCCAAGTCTAATTAAAATGAGTTTGTAAAGCCTTCTTCATATCATCCCAAGTAGAGATGTCATCAACATCTCCATAGGAAATTTGATCCAACTTTCATCTCCACCACATCTTAGCATCCTTAGTAAAGAATTAAGCAACTAATTTGACCTTGGCCTCACCATCAGGAATCCCAAAACATTTTAAGTATTGCTCCATCTCCCATAAGAAATTTTCAAGTGCTTTCGCACTCCCCATCCCATCATAAGAGTTAAGTTCCTTGAATTTCAGATGAGCATTCCCTCTAATCAATCCCTTCCCAACTGCTTTCTTCAAAACAATTATTTCATTCTAAGCATCGTCAAGAGCTTTCTGCAACTTCAAGATTTCACCCAAACCTTGATCTCTTGCAAACCCAATGTCCTTGACTTATTTCTCTATTTGTATAAGCTTCCATTAAGTATAATTATATCAGGCCTTGAGGTTATCAAATGCCTCTTCCAATGTTGTGAACTTATCTTGAAGTTCAACATTCTTGGCTTCCAGTGAAGTTATCCTCAATGAAAATTCCTCCATTCGGTGCAATATTCCTTTCCATAAAAATTTTTACGACATCCCTGTTAGATTCACCTGCTACCTGAGGTTCTTCTACGTTGTCTGCCATAAGTTTTTCTTGTGATCTTGGCAAATACCATACACTAATCCATTCAAATTCGACCCTGCAACTTGTCCCTATCGAACTTCTTCAACTTCAATCAAATCCCTATGGAAAGTGGGCTCTGATACCAACTATCACGAAGTGGTAGATGTATCTATGCTTCAAATATTCAATCAAGCTCAGCTCTCCCTGAATCAAGCTCTAATACCAACTAGCATGAAGTGGCAAATGTATCTTTGCTTCAAATCTTCAATCAAGCTCGACTCACCCTTAATCAAGCTCTGATAGAAGCTATCATGCCCCTATCTCGGTGGTAGTGTTTCAACCACACATAGGCGGGGGCATCACCACTACAGTTTTTCTTTTCACCAATGCTCAAATATATAGAATATGCCTAACCAAACATTTAGCCAATTATTTACTTCAAGTTTTCTATCATAGCGGAAATAAACTCTTCAATTAATCATAACCATCAATATAAATGCACAGTGGAAAATCAACACATCATCATGTGGGAGGGGCAACTCCCATAAATTACAGTCTACCTAAGATGAGTATAAATATAATTTTTGTAATTCAATTGTACATAAAACAATACAAATTGGTGCAGAAAACAAGCCTTGGCCTCCACACCTTCTTTTTACAAAATCGTGCCTACAAAACCTATGCCACCATACATGTTCGCCCAAACTGTATAATTATATTGGCACTATTGTGCCCACCATTCATAGTTTTTACCTTGCTGCACTCTCACCACTCCTTGCCATAGTCTGCCCACACTACCCAATACTTTGGAACCTTGTCGTGTGCACCGTTCAACCCTTAACACAATGTTACCACCCACGCATTATTTGAAACTAACATGGTGTGTTGGCCCACCGAATGGTTTTCTATTGCAGCCTCACGTCACTAGGTTTCCTACACCCAACACTCCATCGCAACCTATGTTCCGTTGGTATGAAACACAACACAATTGCCCAACCAAAACACTATGAGGTCTCTCGACTCAGCCCTGTCACAACTCTACTATCCGGCCAGTGCTTTTCGGTCCACCTGAAACCTGAAACCCTGCAAATTTGTTCAAGAAACTTCAACCTTTGGTTTCTTGTGGTTCATCCTATCGCCTTCAACCCTTGCATTCATTGTTTTGTTTTCTCTCTATGTATCCTTGTCAAGTTCGATGATCAATGAATGACCCTCATTCTCCTCTAATATATATGTGTGTTACGTTGGGGTAACACCAAGATTTTCGACCTTTCATGGTTGGCCCATCCTCCATGTACACGGTGCCCTATCCAAATATGTATGTTAGCCCAACTTGTATAATCATATATCGCTTCCCCATCGCATGTGTATTGCTGCCACTCTAATCGGCCTAGACACCTGCTAACTCAATCTCCATAATTTGGTTCTGCACACTCCAATGCTCATCCATCGGTCACTCTGCATGTCACCTAACTATTTGTACAACCTATCACACATCTGAAAGTCCACCTCCAAGTCGCTTTCAACCATGATCGTCATTTTTTCAACTCTCTCAAGCACTCGCCAACTCGATGCCCTTAAAATAAAGAACCCCTCGACCTTTATTACATGTTCTAGCCCCTCGCTTGATGTTTCCTCCCTTTCTTCTCCTATTTGTGCCCTACCCAGGGCTATATAACCCCATAAAGTTTGAGTTGTCCAACGCTCTCTGACCCCATCGAGCCATAGTTCTGGAGGATTTGGATTTAGTGCCAAAGTAGAATTTTTATGTAATGTTCATGTTGTTTTTATAAGCACTGGAGCCCCCCTGGTTATGATGACATGTAAGCGAGGCATATCCCGGGATTAAGTTCATACCTAATACTTCAAGACCACATATTAGTTATATATAAACATAAACAAAGAAACCTAATTGAGATAAGATCCCCACATAAGAGTGGAATGCACCCCTAGGTTTCATCTAACAAAGTTTTTCCACTGTTGAGAAATATGTTTCTAAGTGATATGTATGAGTCCACAATTCTTAACAAAGATATTGTCCTTGTGCATAGAGGGTCAACATTTTAAAGAAGAACCTAACCCTTAGTTGTTATGCCTTCTCCACCCCAATTTATGCTTCATTCGGACTAAGAAGGATTGCACCACCAAATATGAGCATGATTGAAGCAAGTAACACAATAGATCCCCTCCCCCCTCCCCCATAGTCTTAACAATGTCTAAGCTAAACAACAATTTACTACCCATAAACCCATACCAAAAACATAGCCAAAACCAAAGGCATGACAAGAAATATACTTCCGTAAAAAATCGCACAGGAATCCCTACAATAGTAATTCATCATGCCGAATAGAAAAATCCATATGTTTCCTTCTATGGGCCACAAAAAAATGAGAACCCCAGGCCTCAGTGCCCAAGAATAAGGGAATTTTCTAACTAAAGCCTAAGAAAATAGCCATTAGAGTTAGAAAAGTTCACCACCATTCATCATATTAAAAAAAATTAAGAAAATTTTCTCAACATACCTAGTGGTCATCAGTCTCGCTAGGAAGGTCTAAGATTCCACATTATTAGAGAAATGTGAAGCCACCTGTGAACCTCCCTCAATGAGCTTCTAGTACGAGGTTACCACCCTGAGCGCCCTCACCACCAGAACCTTTAAAATTGTGGAAAACGCCAACTGGTGTTGGTCATTGTGCCACTTACTAATGCCTTCCCCTAGAATGTATCTTGATATTAAACTTGACATGCTTCTATATGTGTGGGGGTGGTCATGCTAGCCCGCTCCTTCAATTCTATTCGATTTTATTATGATAGTGGCATGCTTCCCACCATCAGATCCATTCCATTTATCACCCTAATCGGGGCTTCTCTTCCCATTCGGGCTTCATAGTAACTGTTGTCTCTACAATCATGGTCTAGGATGGCATTTAGTTCCTAAATTTTTGAAGCTTCATTCTCCAGTGGCCATTTCCCAATCCACTCATGGCCTCGATGATTGTTGACCTAGTTGGCCAACAAGTTTGTTTCCATATTTATTGTGCGACATGTATGTGATGGAATTATGTAGTTAAACATATGGATCAGGTGCTATTTTTTCACTGCTCGTCCCCTCTAACAATTTTTTGACGCCCACTATGGTTATGGGAGAATCTCCTTCCACCAACATCTTGGATTACCCTTCCAATACGGCTATGCTCAGACCTTTTTATAGTGTGTGGAATTGTGCTTCATTATCGCTGGCATATCCATAATCTAAGGAAGAAAAAAGCTTGACCCTGCCTTGCATGTCCCAAAATATCCCACCAAAACTAACGTCTCCTTGATTCCCTTTTGAAGCCCCATCAAAATTTCACTTGATAAAGCCTTCTAGAGAAGAAGTGTAGCATTCATTCAGTGAGAATGGGGGGGCGAAGGTTTCCAATCTTATGGGGCTAGCATTAACAACGATATATTTAATTGGGTCAAGATGTGGGTTTCCTTAGGTTGGGTCTACCATTCATTTGGATACCATTGTTTAGCCAATATTGTTTCTCTAATGTTTTGAATGATTCATGCCCATGCTTGATCTATTCAAAGGGTGCAATCTTTAAAAATACGTCTATTCCTTTCCTTCAAAGTCTCACAAAGCAGAAAACGTAGAGCTAAGTCCATGTTTGACCCAGGTGGATGTTGGTGGCCACCCACCTATCCCACTTGGACCCCCACAACTATCTCTTTTAGTTTTTCAGTTTCCTAAATTATAGCACAGTTTACTACTTTTAGCAGTTCTTTGGGTCATGAACTTCTCGAACCATTTTGAGGCCCTAAACGACATTTTTTAGGAAAACCGGGAGAAACATTGGTCAATGATTGATGTTGCTCTTCCCAAAGTTATATTCCTCATATAGATATTTCTAATGAGCTATTGTATGCATCAAACGAAGATCAGGTGCCAAAGTTATGACCCCACAAAGTTGATGTACCAATTTACCCAAAACGAGGCCCACAGTTTGGTGTTTCATCTTCTAGGGTTAGGTTTTTGGATGTTTAGGGTTTTCCATTATTTCTCAACAATAAATAAGCCTTTGAGCCTCATTGTAACACAGTTCAGAGGCATGTAGCTGCCACATCTCTTCTCAAAGATAAGTTACCATCGCCCTAGCTGGTTTGTTTCCATTTCTGTTTGTAAGCATATTTAAGTATTTTACCTTAATGAAATGAATTATTATTTCTGCTACATATCTGTGTTTATGGTTATTTCTGTAATTTGTTGCATTCTTGTTTAAATTTGAATCAGTGGTATCAGAGGGGTCTACTTTTGCTCTTTTTTTCTTTGCATGTCCCTAACGAGATCAGGATATAAGGAGTTAGGGCTTGAATTGGTTGAACCTTTGCAAGACCAGCCTCACAAATCTTGATTGCCTCCCATGACAAATGAAAATAAATATGAGGGGGTAGAAGATCCTATCAAAATCTTACTCGAAGAAGCCCTCGAGCGACAAAGGAACACAATGATGGATAGTTTTTCCCAAATCTTTCAATGGCTACCCAGAGGCGACACATCGGCTTCCAACAACTACTCTAGAAACACCACCCCCTTTGAGGTTCAAGTTAACTTTGAAATCTCCATTTTCGAGGGTCAAATAGACGCAGATTGTGTAGATATATGGTTAAATCTGCTAGATGGTTATTTTTCTATTCATGTTTTTTCCAGTCGGGAAAAGATTATTTTCACTTTTCTCAAAGCAACCCCCCACGTCAAGGACTACTGGGAAACCTACTGCAAGCAGGAGGATGAAAGTACAGGCTCACTATTTTCAGTTACACCCACTTCAAATTCATTCCGGAATGCCATCAAGGAGTAGTACTACCCTGTTAAAAGCTATGAGGACAAATACATAAAGTGGACCATGCTGCGGCAAGGAAGGGACCAAGATGTGCCAAAGTTCACAAGCATTTTTCATTTTCTTCGCACATAGTTGGGTATCAGGGATTCTGAGCTGCATTTGGTACTCAAATAATGTAGCTGTCTACACAGATACATGCAGGAAGAGATGGAGTTCCTGAACATCTCCTCGCTCGGCATGTCGTACCGATACACTATCAAAATTGAGTAGAAGTTTAAACAAAAGAAGCAAGACTTTGGATCTGTGAATTTGAAGAACAAAGCACAAAGCCAAGGCGGGGTGACCCAAGACAACCCATTGAAGCCATAAGAAAAGAACAACACTGTGAAGTCAAAGAAGGACACAAGAAAGGTGTGAGTTCCACAAGAGCCCCACTCACAACACAAGTGAGTGTTAGACCAAGCAGTCGCTGGTGGCCGAGTTGAAGGCTTCAGAATTAGATGCATGTTTCGACCCTGAGTTGGAACCCAACAAGGGGAATGGAAAAGGGAAGAAGATCATTGATGCAGAGCCCAGCACCATTGTAGCCACTAGAAAGATCTAGAAGAATGAGCCTCAAGATCCAGACGAGGGGGAATGAATTTTTCACTCACAAATGTGGGTGAAGGGTTCACCACTACAATTCAGTGTTGATAGTGGGAGCCAGAAGAACCTCATTTCAGAAGAGGTCATGAAGCATTTGGGCCTACTGACTACACCACACCTGCAGCCGTACATTATTGGGCGGCTTCAACAAGGATGAGATCTTCGAGTTCGCCAGTAGTGCCACCTTCCCTACAACATCAAACCCTTCACAGATGAGGTATTGTGTGATGTTGTACCTCTCGATGTTTATGATGTATTATTAGGCCAACCATACTTGTGTAGGTGACATGTTTTGTATGAGTCAAGGCCTTATTCTGTCATTATTTCTTTGTGTAATTCATTATACAGGATACCAGAGGTAGCCTCATCTACTGCCACCTCTTTGATCACTGCTAAGAAATGCAGCAAGATCATCTCCCAGACCAGGAAATTCATTTTCTGTCGGGTTCGCTCCCAAAGTAAGGGGAAGATTGTAGCCACATCCATGAACCCCGCGAAGGATTCCTCCACGCTACAACAGCAACAAAGGATATGGTCATGAAAGAACATAGGAACAGCTTCTCCTGACCCACAGGGTTACCACACACGTTTTAGGTGGGAGACAAAGTCTGGTTGCATCGGTAAAAAGAACGCCTTACAAGAGCACATCAGAAGTTCCGACCACTCCGACACGGTCCTTACAACATTACCAAGGTTTTTGGAAACAATGCTTTGGAGCATAGCATTCCTCCATTCCTTCACTTGCACCGAGTGTTCAATGTGGAATGCCATTGACCATGCTTCCCACCATTACTGGACACATCAGAGATAATAGAATGGCTCACTAGGGACCAAGTTCAGTAGATGGAGGAACTAAATGCAATGGGGACCATTAATTCCTAAGGGGAGAGGAATGATCCAGGTGGATGTTGGTGGCCACCCACCTATCCCACTTGGACCCCCACAATTGTCTCTTTCAGTTTTTTAGTTTCCTAAATTGTAGCAGAGTTTACTATTTTTAGCAGTTTTTTGGGTCCTGAACTTTCGGAGCCATTTTGAGGCCCTAAACGACGTTTTTTTAGGAAAACTAGGAGCAACATGGATTGCAGACCAATGTTACTCTTCCCAAAGTTATAGTCCTCGGATAGACCTTTCTAACTAGCTATTGTACACATCAAACAGAGATCAGGTGCCAAAGTTATGACCTCGAGAAGTTGATTTACCAATTTACCCAAAATGGGGCCCACAGTTTGGCGTTTCATCTTCTAGGGTTAGGTTTTTGGATGTTTAAGGTTTTCCATTATTTCTCAACAATAATTAGGCCTTCGAGCCTCATTGTAACATAGTTAAGAGGAATGTAGCTGCCACATCTCTTCTCAGAGATAAGCTACCATCGCCCTAGCTAGTTTGTTTCGATTTCTATTTGTAAGAATATTTCAGTATTTTACATTAATGAAATGAAGTATTATTTTTGTTGCATATCTGTGTTTATGGTTATTTCTATAATTTTTTGCATTCCTATTTAAATCTGGATCAATGTTCTATTAAGTATCGAGCATGAGGAAAAACCTTTCCTCCATAAGTCAATGATCTCAATGATGTTATGTTTGTCCCTATCTATGTGGGAGAATGAGCCCTACAGTTTACTCCATAGTGTCTACATGAAGTTACAATTTTTCAAGAGATGTTCCATATCCACATTTTGTGACCTGCACATGGTGTAGTATGAGGGACCTAGAAAGCCTCTTTCTTGTAGTTAATGACAGGTTACGATCTGTTGTCAGCCAACAAGCTAAAGGAATTGTGCTACCTTTGGCTAGAAGTTTGATTTCCATATTTTTCTCCACAATGATACTATTTTTTCAAGGTGGTGCTCAGCTTGGATCCTCTTGCCTACCCGATCTCCATACTTTGGTTCTGCACACTCCTTAGCTCATCCATCGGTCGCTCTGTGGGTCCCCCAATTGTTCGAACAACTTGTCGCACATATGAAATTCCACCTCCGACTCACCTTTAACTGTGATTGTTTGTTTTAGACTCTCTCGGGCACTCGACAACTCGAGGCAATGACATCCTCCACCACTCCAAAAATGTTGTCACCCTCGATAAAACCATCTTAGCAACCTCCATCGCTAATACATATCCATATATGTGGGCACCTAGATAGCTCCACCTATGACCTACTCCATGCTCCAATTTTGTCAAACTCTACAAGAAAATCATGTGCTTGATCTCCCTGTGATTGTGATCAGTTGGGCAACTAATCCAACCATAACGCCGCCTCCATAAGAATGCATGCTCCTCAAATCATCATGACTATCTTCACATCTTATTGTCAATCATGTCCATCTCACCCCATGTGCTTGGCCATAAATCATAAAGAGGACTCACTGCCATGAGCAGAAGACAATGAGCCTCATCCCCATGTCAGTGTAAGAAGAGGTAGGGGATGGGAAAGTTGATGGATTTCCATCCTCCTTCTCTAAAAACTCAATCCATTTATATCGATCTCCCTCATCTTCCTCCTCTAATCCCTGCACATATGCTTCTCAACTCTCCTCTTAATTCTCTGGTCTAGCATCCCCATTTCCTTCCACTGCCTCTAGCCTACCTGTCAAATCTAGGATATTATCATACAATGCACTAATAACCTATGTGTTCTCCATGAGTTTTGTCTCTGCAGTATAAAATCTTTCATAGAGTTCTTCATCCTGCTTGATGTACTCCACATTCATCGTTGTCAATTTACATCCAACTATCATAGCTGCCACAATTGGTACCCCCAAAGGTTCATCATCCCTTCCATTGTAAATGTACAACTTCTCCATATGTGGCACCATCATAGCCTCATGTTGTTTCAAAAATTCCATACCCGATATTGCTTCATATTCATCCATCCACACAATTGTCAAGTCAATATTTCTATACCACTCACGAATGATCACATCCCCATTCTATGTAATATCAATGACTTTA
Source organism: Pinus taeda (assembly GCA_000404065.3). Classification (NCBI taxonomy): domain Eukaryota; kingdom Viridiplantae; phylum Streptophyta; class Pinopsida; order Pinales; family Pinaceae; genus Pinus; species Pinus taeda. The sequence goes on from APFE031318452.1 coordinate 174,750, forward strand.
TCTGGTGGAGAGTTCACTGCTTTAAGATGAGCTTGGATTGGTGAGAACTTTAATCCAACTTTTCTCGAAACTTCCCCCTTGATGAAGTTATGGTTCGAACCATTGTCCACAATAATGAGTAAAGTGCCTTGCCCAACCTTCATGCTAACATACTCCAATTTATTCCTCTCAGGATCCCACCTTGGGACATCCTTTGTGGCCACTGCAGCTCCCAAAATCTGCATCACCCCAATTGTTGGTTCCTCTTTCTTTTTATTTCCATAACCTTTTGTTTTTGCAACCACCATCGGTCTAGAAGGACAATTCTTCACCATGTGGTTCTCTTTGCACAACCAACATTTCATATGTTTCTTCATCTTTGACTTGTGATTTGATCTCGACTGCTCCTCCTTTGTAGTTTTCTCCTTCGGTTTATTGGACTTCGTCTTTCTCTCTTCGGTCCCTTCATCATAATGTTCTACCATTCGATCAACTACAACAAATTATTCTTCTAGAGTTTTGATATTTTGCGTCTTCACCCGATTGTGTGCCCAAGGTTTCTATCTTTAATGAAGTTGAATACCTTGTCTTTGTTTGCCATTTCAGATAGTTTGAAGATCACACTCGATAATTCTTATTGATGTGATTGTAGACTCCATGTTTGCATAATGTACTTAATATTTTCCCTTGCATTCCAAGTCTCATATTGTGGGCTAAAATGAGTCTATTAAGCCTTCTTCATATCATCCCAAGTAGAGATGTCAGCAACATCTCCGTTGGAAATCTGATCCAACTTCAGTCTCCACCACATCTTAGAATCCTTAGTAAAGAATTGCACAACTACTTTGACCTTGGTCTCACCATCAGGAATCCCCAAACGTTCTAAGTATTTCCCCATCTCCCATAAGAAATTGTCAAGTGATTTAGCACTCCTCATCCCATCATAAGAATCAAGTTCCTTAAATTTCACATTAGCATTCCCTCTAGTCAATCCCTGCCCAACTTCTTTCTTCAAAACAATTGTTTCATTTTGAGCATCATCAAGAGTTTTCTGCAACTTCAAGATATCACCCAAACCTTGATCTCTTGTAGCCCCAATGTCCTTGACTTATTTCTCTATTTGTATAAGCTACCATTTAGTATAATCTATTGGGCCTTGAGGTTATCATATGCCTCTTCCAATATCGAGCCTTGAGGTTATCATTCAAGGAGAAGAGTGTCCCTCTGATCAGGAAGCTCAGAGTGATCTGCAATGACCCAGATGCCACAAACCTCTCATGTGATGATGAATATAGCACATCCTCTCACAAAATATTGGTTATCAAGATTCACATACCGTTAAATCACTCAACTCACACAGGAAATAAAGGAAAACCCAAGTGCAAGAGGAAACCAATAGTGCCCAACAAGAAGGCCAAAGCCTTATGCGAACCAATATCCAATGTAGAGTGTGTGGTGAGTTGTAAATACCGTGAAGTAAGGCGAAGAAAATGGGGAAGTGGGCTGCTGAGATCAAAGATCTATCCAAAGGAGTGAGGTTGTGGCTTGGGGCTTTCGACACAGCATAACGAGTTGCACTGATTTATGATAATGCATCAAGGAAGCTGGGAGCACCATTACCATTCACCAACTTTACATGCACACAAAAAACAACAACTCCATCTGAATCTATTTCTGTATCTCACATTCCAGAGAGAAATTCATATGGGGATTGTTGTGCAAACTTTTCTTCAACTCCTGTATAAGATGTGGCCATGCGAGATTCATTATCATGTCCAATTATTAACCATTCAATATTTGATGATAATTCTTATTTCATCCAAGAATTTGGACACTTGTTTGATATGGATAATTGTGGTGTTTCGCTAACAGAATTGAATATAGATTTTCATGACCTTTTGGGTGAAGAAGATGACATTATGAACTTTTGATAGCCTTCTCCATGGATGAAGCTACGACATTTCTACTGCTATCACAAAGTGTGTATGGTGTGCACTATAATTATTTTTAGGGATGAGTGACAATGGTCAAGAGTACTTGGTAAATAAAATTTTCTCCTAGTGATGTTTGTCATTATAAATATATAGTCTAGTGAATTTATTAATTCTTACCCGTAATATGGACTTTTGATCATATGAGTGTGATTATTATTATATTGATTAGTCTTGTGAAATTATTATTGTATTGGTTCTGTGAGGTAGAGTGTGTTTTTATGTAAATAATGTTGTTAGTTTAATTGGATAGGAGAGGTTCTCCACAAATTTTTATTTTTTAATATGTTATTAAAATATCCTATCAAAATATTATTAATTTACTAAAATAGTGTGTTTATCTTAAATTCCACTTTCATGCATTTATAAGAATAAAATTATTTGTTGAACTAGACATGTAAACACAATTTTGATTTATAAAACAATGTTTAATTTCACATTTTTTTACACGGTATCAAAACTCATATGGGTTGAATCTCTCTCGCCAGAGGGGTCCCTTTTCATCTTAGTTTTCCATGTTTGTAATTCTCTACTTATAAGATCAATGTTGGTAAGAGTAATTGTTTGTAAGTATTAATGATCTATATATAGCATTTTTATATGATTTGTTTATAGCGCTATGATCCACATTTCTAATTATCTACTCAAGATATACTTATAATAAAATGAGTGTTGGCAAGAGTAATTGTTTGTAAGTATTGATATGATTTGCATGTAGCACTATTTTATGATTTGTTTAGAGGTTTATGATATTTTTTGTCCTCTATAATTTGTTTTATGGAGTAAGTTGTTTTTATGTTTTTTTAAGATATAGTGTTGCATCAATAAGGATGTTTATTTGAGGTTAAATGAGATTCATAGATTCTAGGGTAAACATGTTGGTGCATATCTATTAAATGAATGCATTTTTACAAGTTGAAAGAGGAATGTGAAATGATTCACAAGGAGGAAAATTATAGTTGGAAAGGGGACTACCATCTAACCAATGTAGATCTAATAAGCTTTGACATGGATCAACTTTATTAACATGGAATTAAAGCATAAAATAATTTACATCTTAATGATTGTGATCATTCTTAGTCTTTGATAGATCTAGCTTAAATATTGGCATACTTTGGTTTATTTACTTTAGATTCTACTCTTATAACAACTTCCATGTTAAACAAGGTGGTAGAGAAATTCCACCTACTCTTAGTGAAATGATATGTGTGTGTGTGTGTGTGTGCTTTTAAATATAAGTAATTTTTTATAATTATATGACAAAATAAATCCATCTGCCCTGCAATAACTTCTTTATGAGGATAGATAATTAGATGTTTAAGGTGTTGGCTTGTCATAATAATGGAATTCATAAAGCTTTCATTTTTATATTTTATATTGGCATTATTTTTTTTTGTAATTTGATTTGGGACCTTCTATTACTTCACAAAAGGGAAGGTTTTACATGTAGGTTCCAAAAAGGAACCAGATGGCCTCAACCTTTCCAATGGGAAGCCACGTCTGTTGACCATCTGGTAGAATCCTAACTTGTCTAAAATCTGTATATCTAAAGCAAGTCATAAAAAGCCAAAAATAGCAGAAATGTCTTTACTACCACTACACCTATCAATGGAACTTCCAAAAAATACTAACTAGTGTTAAGAACATTATGCATCAGATGTCTTAATAGGATTTAGGTCCTTAGCATTGGATTTGGCTATGTAGATTATGGAATTCATGGAATATGAGTGTCAATCCATGAAAGATGACCGTTCACATGTATCATATGAAAACGAAGTTGTTGTAATTCTTGTTTGATCTTTTCTCTCTCTTTAAAGTATTGGACTGGAGTTGTTGTAGTTGTAGCCATTGCTTTGGCAAGTAGTACTTTCATTCACCAATATAGTAAGAGGGTTTGGGAGTACAAGGTTCACCTCCTTTTGGTATATCCTGGGTCTACCATAAGGTGTCCAAACTGATTAATCAATTACTCTGCCTTTGATTCATCATCAACGCTGATTAAAATGTCAAAACTTGTCAAGTTATGGTGGGTCGATTGTGATACTAAGGTTCCCAACGTGTTTCCCTCACTGAGACCATGAATATCGTGCCCATATCCTAGTGGTAGTCTTTCAACCACATATAGGCGGGTGCGACACTGCTACACTTTTTCTTTTCACCAATACTCAAATGTACGGACTACGCCTAACCAAACACTTAGCCAATTATTTACTTCAAGTGTTGTATCACAACAGAAATAAACTCTTCAATTAATCATAATCGTCGATACAAATGAACAGTGGAAAATAAACACAACATCATGTGGGAGGGACAACTCCCATAATTAGGGTCTGCCCAATATCAATATAAATATAATTTATGTAATTCAATTGTACATAAAATAACACAATTTGGTGCAACCAACAAGCCTTGGCCTGCACATCTTTATTTTACAAAACCGCGCCTGCAAAACCTCCAAGTCATTCCATCGTACACGTTCACCCAAACTGCAAAACTATATTGGCACTACTGTGCCCACCATTCACCATTTTGACCCTGTTGCACTCTCGGCACTCCTTGCCGCAATCTGCCTACGCTACCCAACACTTTGGTGCCTTGCCACACCCACCTTTCAGCCTTGAACGCAATGTTTCCACCCACACTCTAATCGAAAGTGACATAGTTTTTTGGGCCGCCCGATGCTTTGCTGTAGTGGCCTTGGGTCACCAAGTCAACTGCGCGCAAAACTTTGGCGCAACATGTGTTCCTCCATTCTACAACATGACACAAGTGCCCAACTAAAACACTATCGGTTCTATCGATTGGACCTATCATAGCTCGACTATCCAATCGACACCTTTTAGTCTAGCCGAAACCAGGAACCTTGTAAATCCGTTCAACAAACTTCGAAATTCTCTTTCCTATAGTTCTGCATGTTGTCTTTGTTATTCTATTTCGCTCTATGTATTCTTGTCAAGTTCGATGATGGATGAATGACCCTCATTCTACTCTATTATATATGGGTGTTGCCTTGGGGTAACACCAAGGGTCGTGACCTTTCAAGGTTGGCCCATCCTCCATGTGCATGTCAGCGTGCCCATATATGTATTTCAGCCCAACTTGTAAAATTATATATCATTGCCTCGTCACATGTGTATCACTACCACCCACTCCCCCAATCTCCATACTTTGGTTCCACACACTCCATCACTCGTCCATTGGTCACTATGTGGGTCCCCCGACTATTCTCACAACCTGACGCACATCCGAAAGTCCACCTCTGAGTCACCTTTAACCATGATCATCCATTTTAGACTCTCTACGGCGCTCGCCAACTCAAGGCCCTAACATCCTCCACCACTATGAAAATGTTGTCTCCCTCAACAAAATCATGTCAGCAACCTCCATCACTAAGACATATCCATATATGTGGGCACCTAGATAGATCCACCCATTAATTGTTCCATGCTCCAATTTTGTCAAACTCTACAACAAAATCATGTGCTTGATCCCCCTATGATGGTGATTAGTTGGGTAGCTAATCCAACCATAACATCACCTCCACAAGAACACATGCTCCTCACATCATCATGACTATATTCACATCCTACTATCAATCGTGTCCATCTCACCCCATGTGCCTACTCATAAATAATAAAGAGGACCTAGTGCCATGAGCAGAAGATAATGAGCCTCATCCCCATGTCAATCTAAGAAGAGGTAGGAGATGGGAAAGTCGATGGCTCTCCATCCTCCTTCTCTAACAACTCAACCATTTATCTAGGTCTTCCTCATCTTCCTCCTCCAATCTCTGGATGTATGCTTCTCGGCTCTCCTCTTGAGTCTCTAGGCTAGCATCCCCATTTCCTTCCACTGCCTCTAGCCTACCTGTCAAATCTAGGATACTATCAGACAATGCACTAATAACTTGTGTCTGCTCCACGAGTTTTGTCTCTGTAGTATACAATCTCTCATAAAGTTATTCATCCCAATTGATGTCCTTCACATCCATCGTTGTCAACTTACATCCAACTATCATATCTCCCACGGTTGGTACCCCCAAAGGTTCATCATCTCGTCCGTCATAAATGTACAAGTTCTTCATATGTGGCACCATCATAGCCTCGTGTTGTTTCAAAAATTCCATAACCAATATTGTCTCATAGTCATCTATCCACACAATTGTGAAGTCAATCTTTCTAGACCACTCACCAATGTTCACATCCCCATTCTCTGCCATGCCAATGACTTTATCTGGCATAGAGTTCAGTTCTTTATGACGAGCTTGGATTATTGATAACTTCAATCCAACTTTTCTTGCAGCTTCCTCCTTGATGAAGTTATGGGTCGCACCACTGTCCACCATAGTGAGTAAAGTGCCTTGTCCAACCTTCATGCTAACATACTCAAATTTATTCCTCTCAGGATCTCGCCTTGGGACAATCTCTGTGGCCACTACAACTCCCAAAATCTGCATCACCCCAATTGTTGTTTCCTCTTTCTTCTTCTTTCTTTCAGTTATTGTTGTTGCAGCCACCATCGTTCTAGAAGGACAATTCTTCACCATGTGGTTATATCTGCAACATTTAATAGGTTTCTTCATCTTTGACTTGTGATTCAATCTTGAATTCTCCTCCTTTGTAGGTTTCTCCTCTGGTTTATCAGACTTAGTCTTTCTCTCTTTGGTCCCTTAATGTTCTACCATTCGATCAACTGCATCACATGATTCTTCTAGAGTTTTGATATTTTTCCTGTTCACCTCATTGTGTGCCCAAGGTTTCAATCCTATAATGAAGTTGAATACCTTGTCTTTCTCTTCCATGTCAAGTGTTCCAAGATCACACTAGAGAATTCTCGTTGATATGCTTGTAAATTCCATGTTTGCACAATGTATTTAATATTCGCCTTTGCATTCCAAGTCTCATATTGTGGGCTAAAATGAGTTTTTAAAGCATTCTTCATATCATCCCAGGTAGAGATGTCATCAACATCTCCATTGGAAATTTGATCCAACTTCCGTCTCCACCACATCTTAGCATCCTTAGTAAAGAATTGAGCAACTACTTTCACCTTGGCCTCATCATTAGGAATCCCCAAACATTCTAAGTATTGCTCCATCTCCCATAAGAAATTTTCAAGTGCTTTAGCACTCCTCATCCCATCATAAGAATCAGGTTCCTTGAATTTCACATGAGCATTCCCTGCAATCGATCCCTACCCAACTGCTTTCTTAAAAATAGTTATTTCATTCTAATCATCATCAATAGCTTTCTGCAACTTCAAGATTTCACCCAAACCTTGATCTCTTGCAGCCCCAATGTCCTTGACTTATTTCTCTATTTGTATAAGCTGCCATTAAATATAATTATATCAGGCCTCAAGGTTATTATATGCCTCTTCCAATGTCATGAAATTATCTTGAAGTTCAAAATTCTCAGCCTCCAATGAAGTTATCCTCGAAGAAAATTCCTCCATTCGGTCCAATAATCTGTCCATAAAAATTGTTATCACATCCCTGTTAGATTCACTTGCTACCTGAGGTTCTTCTATGTTGTCTGCCATATGTTTTTCTTGTGATATTATCAAGACCATACACTAATCCATTCAACTTCGACCCTTCAACTTGTCCCTATCAAACTTCTTCAACTCTAATCAAATCCCTACGAAAAGTGGCCTTTGATACCAACTATCACGAAGTGGCAAATGTATCTCTTCTTCAAATATTCAATCAAGATTGACTGGCCCTAAATCAAGATCTGATACCAATTGGCACGAAGTGGCAAATGTGTCTCTGCTTCAAATATTCAATCAAGCTCGACTTGTCTTGAATCAAGCTATGATAAAAGCTATCATGCCCCTATCCTGGTGGTAGTATTTAAACCACACATAGGCGGGTGTAGCATCGCTAAACTTTTTCTTTTCACCAATACTCAAATGTACGAAATATGCCTAACCAAACATTTATCCAATTATTTACTTCAAGTGTTATATCATAGTGGAAATAATCTCTTCAATTAATCATAACCATCAATATAAATGCACAGCAGAAAATCAACACATCATCATGTGGGAGGGGCAACTCCAATAAATTAGAGCCTACCCAATATGAGTATAAATATAATTTTTGTAATTCAATTAACATAAAAAATACAATTTGGTGAAAACACAAACCTTGGCCTCCACACCTTTATTTTACAAAATCGTGCCTGCAAAACCTCCAAGTCGTGCCACCATACATGTTCACCCAAACTGCAGAATTATACCGGCACTAATGTGCCCACTGTTCATAGTTTCTGTCTTGTTGCACTCTCGACACTCCTTGCCATAGTCTGCCTACACTACCCAATACTTTGGTGCCTTTTCATGCTCACTTTCCAGCCCTAAACACAATGTTACCACCCACGCTTTATTCAGAAGTGAAATGGTGTGTTGGCCCGCCCAATGGTCTATTGTAGAAGCCTTGGGTCACTAGGTTTCCCACGCCCAACACTCCATCGCAACCTATGTGCTTCTAGTCTGAAACATAGCATAAGTTCCCAACCAAAACACAGTCGTGTGTATCGACTCAGCCCTGCCGCAACTCGACTGTCCTGCTAGTGCCTTTCGGTCCACCTAAAACCAGAAACCCTGCAAATCCATTCAACAAACTTCAACCTTTGCTTTCTTGTCATTTTGTCTTGTCACCTTCAACCCTTGCCTTCGTTATTTTGTTTTTGCTCTATGTATTCTTGTCAAGTTTGATGATGGATGAATGACCCTCATTCTCCTCTAATATATATGTGTGTTACCTTGGGGTAACACCAAGGTTCGTGACCTTTCATCGTCAGGCTATCCTCCATGTACACGGTGGCTTCTCCATATATGTATGTCTACCCAACTTGTATAATTATATATCACTTCCCCGTCACATGTGTATCACTGCCACTCTAGTCAGCCTAGCCACCTACTCACTTGATCTCCATAGTTTGGTTCTACACAATCCAACGCTCGTCCATCAGTAACTCTATGGGTCACCTAACTATTCGCACACCCGAAAGTCCACCTCCAAGTCTCTTTCAACCATGATCATAATTTTTTCAACTCTCTCAGGCAGTCGCCAACTCGGTACCCTAAAAATAAAGAACCCCTCAACATTTATTACATGTTCTAGCCCCTCGCTTGATGTTTCCTCCCCTGCTTCTCCTGTTTGTGCCCCACCCATGGCTATATAACCTCGTAATGTTTTGGTTGTCCCACGCTCTCAGACCCCATCGAGCCATAGTTCTAGAGGGTTTGGATTCAATGCCAAAGCAGAAGTTCTATGTAACGTTCATGTTGTTTTTATAAGCACTGGAGCTCCCCTGGTTATGATGGAATGTAAGTGAGGCATATCCTGGGATTGAGTTGATACCTAATACTTCAAGGCCACCTATTAGTTCTATAGAAACATAAACAAAAAAACCTAATTGAGATAATATCCCCACATAAGAATGGAATTCACCCCTAGTTTTCCTCTAACAAAGTTTTTCCACTGTTGAGAAATATGCTTCTAAGTGATATGTATGAGTCCACAATTCTTAACAAATATATTTTCCTTGTGCATAGAGGGTCAAAATTTTAAAGAAGAATATGACCATTAGCTGTTATGCCTTCTCCACCCCCCTTTATTCTTCATTGGGACTAAGAAGGATTACACCATTGATTATGAGCATGGTTAAAACAAGTAACACAATAGATTCCCTCCCCCCCGCCCCTAGAGTCTTAACAATGTCTAAGTTGAACAACAATTTAATGCCCATAAACCCATAGAAAAAACATAGCCAAAACCAAATGCATTACAAGAAATATACTTTTGTAAACATTCGCACAGGGATCCCTACCATAGCAATTCATCGTGCCGAATAGAAAAATCCATATGTTTCCTTCTATCAGCCATGAAAAAATGAGAACCCAAGGCCTCAGTTCCCAAGAATAAGGAAATTTTCTAACTCGAGCCTAAGAAAATAGCCATTGGAGTCGAAAAATTTCACCACTATTCATCATATTAAAACAAATTAAGAGAATTATCTCAACATAACTAGTGGTCATTAGTCTTGCTAGGAAGGTCTAGGATGCCACATTAGTAGAGAAATGTGAAGCCACCTATGAACCTCCCTCAATTAGCTTATAGTACCAAGTTACCACCCTAAGCATCCTCACCACAAGAACCTTGAAAATTGTGGAAAACGCCAACTGGTGTCGGTCATTGTGCCACTTACTAATGCCTTCCCCTAGAATGTATCTTGATATTAAATTTGACATGCTTCTACATGTGTGGGGGTGGCCATGCTAGCCTACTCCTTCAATTCTATTTGATTTGATCATGATAGTGGTATGCTTCCCACCATTAGATCCATTCCATTTCTCACCTTGACTGGGGCTTCTATTCCCATCTGGGCTTCATGGTAACTGTTGTCTCTACAATCTTGGTCTAAGAGGGCATTCAATTCCTAAAGTTTTGAAGCTTCATTCTCCAGTAGCCATTTCCCAATCCACTCATGGCCTAGATGATTGTTGACCTAGTTGGCCAACAGTTTCGTTTCCTTGTTTCTTATGTGACGTGTATGTGATAGAATTATGTAGTTAAACATATGGATCATGTGCTATTTTTTCACTGCTCACCCCCTCTAATAATTTTTTGACACCCTCTATGGTTATGGGAGAATATCCTTCCACCAACGTCTTGGAATAGCCTTCCAACATGACTATGGTCAGACCCTTTTTTAGTGTGTGGCATTGTGCTTCATTATTGTTGGCATATCAATAATCTGAGGAATAAAAAGGCTTGATTCCACCAAAACCAACATCTCCTTGATTCCCTTTTGAAGCCCTTTCAAAACTTAGCTTAATAAATCCTTCTAGAGGAGAAGTGTAGCATTGATTTGATGAGAATGGGGGGCAAGACGTTTCCAATCTGATGGGGCTAGAATTAAGAATGATATATTTAATTGGTTCAAGATGTGGGCTTCTTAGGGTGTGTTTACAATTCATTTGGATTCCACTGTTTAGCCAATATTGTTTCTCTGATGTTTTTAATGATTCCTACCCATATTTGATCTATTTTTAGGGTGCAATATTTGAAAATGCATCTATTCCTTTCCTTCAAAGTCTCACAAAGTAGAAAACCTGGAGCTAAGGTCCATGTTCTATTAAGTATCGAGCATGAGAAAAACCCTTTCCTCCATAAGTCAATGAGCTCAATGATGTTATGTTTGTCCCTGTCTATGTGGGAGAATAAGTCCTGCAATTTCTTCTAGAGTGTCTACATGAAGTTACATTTTTTCAAGAGATGTTCCATATCCACGTTTTGTGACCTACACATGGTGTAGTATGAGGGACCTAAAAAGCCTCTTTCTTGTAGTTAATCCCAGGTTAGGATCTGTTATCAGCCAACAAGCCAAAGGATTGTGCTACCTATGGCTAGAAGTTCGATTCCCATATTTTTCTCCACAACGATACTCTTTTTTCAAGGTGGTGCTTAGCCTGGATATTATATGCCTCCTTAGTGGTAAACATACCCTTTGGAGTGTTTCCCTAACGTAGATCATCTGTCCCATATTCCTGCATTAATCCTTGAGTTCCCAACTCTTTATTAAAGTTGTCCCATTATTGGGTATCTGGGGGGGTTGGGCCATGCATCCCTCCCTTTCCATGATCTCCATTTGGCATCTTGTTGGTTCTATTTTCCAGTAGCTACTCATTGTCCTTGCATCATGTGCCATGGTAAAAAGGACGATCTCTGCCAAATCTTGTCTATTAATTAGTTTGGGTCTTTGTTTCATATATTCCCATAAGGTGGGGTTGCGGATGAGATCCCAATGTTGTGATGTCAGATTCCATGTTGAGGAGCCAATCAATATTTTCTCTTGTCTAAGTTTATCCACTTGGGACCGTGACATCCCATACTTCCTTTTCCATATATCTTTCGAGATTTCAATACCCCCTTGTAGCCATTTCCATCATAATTTGGCTCCAAGAACTCCATTAAGGGTTTCAGGGTCTTGGAGGCCAAGGTCCCCTACCAATTTAGGCTTTTTGAGGTGCTTCCATGCTACCAAAGACAATTTCTTTTTCCTTTGTGTCCCTCCCCATAAGAACATTTCTTAAATATCAATAATGGATTTACGCACATTCTTTGGAGTCACCATGCTTGATAATTGATATACTGGAATGGATTGTAAGACAGACTTCAAAAGCACCAAACACCCTACCAAATTTAGAGAAAAAATGGCCCAACCATCCAATTTTTCATAGGTTTTCTATACGATTTCCCTCCAACATGTAGCTCACATTGAATTGTATACCAGGAGAATGCTGAGGTATTTGACAGGTAAGGAACCAATTTTAAAACCCAGTGCAGGCTAGGAATTCTTGAATAGTCATAGAGGTGTTAAAGAAGAAAACATGGGAATTCTCATTATTGATGAGAGTGCTCAATGCTTTCATAAATATATTTCTTTTAGTTTTTTAACCTCTATGAGAAATATCTAATCAAAGAGTAGTATCTCAACTACAAATTGTTTATGAGTGTGTCAGGCCCTCTCTATAAAGCCTTAGCCCTCGAAAGTTGGAATATTGTGCTGCATGTTTGAGATATCTACCTACGCCCTCCACAACAAGGATAAATAAGAAGGGTGAGAGGGTATCCCCTTGTTGTAGGGCATGCATTGGATTGAAAGGGGTCGAAGGATACCCATTGAGTAATATGGAGAAAACTAGTGTAGATATGAGAGCATGGATCTGAGGGATCCATCACTAGTCAAAACAAAAAGCTTCTAGGATTTTGAGAAGATAGGTTCAATTGATTTGATCATAGGCTTTGGATAAGTCTAGTTTTATCAACATCCTCAAGATTTTGTGATGTTTCAGGCTATGAACCACAAATGTGATGATACCATCCAATATTTGGTTCCCTTAAATGAAACCAGTTTGCTCAAAAGAATTAAATTTAGATAACATAGGTTTAAGCATTTTCACTATTATTGAGGTAATGAATTTATAAATCACGTTACACAGTGCAATGGGTCTATATCCATTCATACAATATTCCTGGTGGGATTTTGGAATTAAAGTTAAAAAAATAGAATTGAAACCTTGACTTACGATCTGAGTTCGGCGTGATTCATCCACCACTCCTTGGACCTCTAGGCCTATGAACTTCCAAATTTCTTGGTAAAATTCAATGGTAAATCCATCAGGACCTGGAGCTTTGTTCCTACCCATGTTATGGACCACCTCCTTGACCTACTACATTGTAACTTCTCGCATCAACGCTTGATTTTGTTCTTTATTTATTATTTTTGGTATATGTATGGTAATGTGGTTAACTGCCTCTCCCTGATTATGAACTAGCTCTCTCATCTCACATGATCATTTCTCCTTCAGGGTTGTTAATTGAAAAAGGAAGAATTTTTCTTGTAAACATAGGGGATAAGATAAATAATGAGATTTTCAACTCAATATATTGTCAACAAGTTCATATGGACTCATTTTCCTATTGTAACAGTTTTACTTACACTTGCAACTATTCTACTTGTAACAATGCTTGCTTCCTTTCTTTTTGAATCCTCACCAAGTCCCAAACCTTGAAATTTTCAACCCATTTCCTCTTAAGATCATAAATAATTTCCTTTTTATGTTTCAGAGGGATAGCTTCATCCTTTAGTGAAATTCCTAATCTCTTCCATTTTGATAATTCCTCAAGAAAAAATGTTGACTTCAATGACTCTTCACATTTTAACCGAGTTGTTTCTCTTACTATTATAGTAACAAATTTAGCAACTTCCTATAACATCTCTTCATCCGCTTTATCCATCGGATACACTTTCTCAGTTGTTGGTTCTTGTGCGACAACAACTTCGTCAATAGGTTCTTATGGAATAACATATTGTTTTTCTCCATCTTGCTTTAATTCAACTGCTATTTCTTGTGTAACAACAACATCTTCAGCAGGTTCTTGTGGAATAGTGGTTTGGAATTCTTCATCTTTCTCTTCAACTTTGATTCCAACTAAAATCATGGTTGGCCTTTCACAGCCTACTTCTTCTAGCACTTTCTTTCATCCTTCACATAATATCACTGTTGTACCATAAAGTGACATTATTTATGCCACCTCTTTTAGGGTTTTTAATCCATTTTTTTTCTAAACTCAGAAGTTTCCCCTCAACCATGGCAAGATTCCTTATTAAATTTTCATTTTAATTATTCAATTCGTTAATTTGTTGCATAAAGAGGCTAGTTTCAAGATTACCTAGTAAAGAGACATCTTCTTGTTCCTTTTTGAGTTCTTCCTCCTTTTGTTTTTCCCTAGGTTCCTTTGATTTTGATGAAGCAACATTAACCTCTGGTGCTAGGGTATGCTCTTTTACAAATTCTTCTTCTTTCTCTTCATTATGTTGTCCGTCAGACTCCTTTGGTTCTATTGTATTAGTACATTCCTCAAATGTTGGGATAATTGATGGTGTAACTATTACCCGCACTCTCTTCTTAGGATTCTTCCCACTCAACAACGTCTTCAATGACCTCTTTTTCACCCATGTTTGTAGAGGAGTTGATTTCTCAGATACTTCCTTGAATTTTTGAGGATTTTCTGTCTTAGGAACCCCTTCTCCAGCTGACGTTATTCCAGGTGTCCCTATTTTAGTAGTCTCTACTTCATGCCCTTCTTATTCGATAGGAAATCTATAATTTCTACTTTGATACTATCCACTAGATATATCTACATGTTCTTAAATGTGTTCCCTTTTTCATTAGCATATGTAACAACATATGTCCCTATAGAACTCCATCTTTTAGGGTTTCTACAAAGGGGTCTAAGAGGTGTAGCCATTCTACTTTGTCTAGGAGGTGAAATCGCTATGTCTTGTCTAGTGGGTGTAACTACTCTTTTTTCTAGTGTTGTATCAACACTTTCCTCGTGTTATTCTCCTTCGCTTTCCTCTAGTTTAGGAGCTCGCACATGCGATCCTGCTATCAATCCAGCCCATGTTCCTTCCTATTTTTGTAGTAAATGAATTATAATCAACTTAATTAGCGCATGGTTGGTTAAGAAAGTCTTTGGATGCTTTCCCACATGCACTTCCTCT
Source organism: Pinus taeda (assembly GCA_000404065.3). Classification (NCBI taxonomy): domain Eukaryota; kingdom Viridiplantae; phylum Streptophyta; class Pinopsida; order Pinales; family Pinaceae; genus Pinus; species Pinus taeda. The sequence continues at coordinate 189,802 of APFE031318452.1, forward strand.
ACCATATGTTGTAAAGAACTCAATAGGTAACAAAGCAACTTTATTAATTTCCCATTATGAAGATGTACCAATAATTGAAAATTCTAATTGAATACCATCTCAAAGTGTCCCTTGTAGGTAGTAAAATTCTGGAAGAATAAAGGCACATCATCCCAAGGATGACGAAGGTATTTTCGATGAACACCTCTTCCCTTATTTCTTCCTCTCTTGGCTGTCGAAATGTTTCTTTAGTTGTTGGGACTGTTATTTCTCTTAAAACCAGTGGGTCCCTATATGAGGTAAACCTATCACCCTAGCGATTATGTGCTCTGTAACAAAAATTTTGAACCCTTTGACCTATGAATTTTTCTCATTCAAAGCCTGTGAAATTATAAGGAAATCTATTTGTTGAAACTCTGCATCTTCTCAAAATACGTTGACCAACCTATTCTCTGAAATATCTTTAGGGATTTTGGATGGTGTAAAAATGCATAAACGGAATCAGGTTCATGACACACTATCGCTCCTCCCATGGCTACTAAGGAATTGTTACTACTCTTAAATTGTTACAGGGTCGCACTTGGTACACACAAATGCTTGCTAGGGTAGAGAACATCAGTTTGGTGGAATTTGAAAATGGTCACTAGTACAAATGGGTCCAAAATCTGATAGCTATTAGTCAAATATGCAAATAATTGGCAATGACCATATGAAACATTGGTTCTTATCAAATTGCTGATGAAATTTTGTTGAATAGTCGACAATTTAGTTACCATAAGATATATGATGGTACATATGTTGATTATCCGACACATAAAAAGGTGGAAATGGTCATTAAAAAACTGACATTTATAAGTTGGTTTTCCAATGCTACAAATTGTCAAATATATGCCAGATAGAACGAGGAATATCTGTCGGGTCACACACCAGTCTGCAGTTAGATATTCAACACATAGGTTGTTTTTTCGACAGAACAAACCAACATTGAGGCATCGAGTAATCGATGACATAAGTAAATTGTGTGGCAAAAGCGTTGTTGCTCCAACAATTTCAAGACTATGGTGAAGCATCAGCTATGCGATGGATATTCGACACATAGATATTTTTTCTAATGGAACAATTTGACGTTGAGGCATCGAGTAATCGACAACATAAGTAAATTGTGCAACAAAAGTGTTGTCACTCCGATGCTTTCAAGCTAATGGTGAGGCATGAGATATGCGGTGAATGGGAATTTTATCTGAATGGAGTGCTAAGGAACTGACACTTTCATTTATCGATTCGGTCGTCGAGTATCCAATGAATACTCTGACCATCAGTCATCTAATATTCAATGACATGCCTCTACTGTCGAATATTTGACATAGATATGCATTTAAAAAAAAATATAATACACAATATTTTATTGAAGACTATAAGAATTCCATCACACATAGCATCCTTCATTGTTGATCACCCTGAGTTGAAGCTAGAGGATATTGTGGCTTATAGAGTTATAGTTATCAACAATAATTAGAAGATAGATGATTTTATTGATGGAAAGATACTCTAGAACAAGAGAATGTGTAAAAACTCTTTTTCCATAAAAACCTAGTTATGTAAATTATTTATTTATGAAAATAAATTGATGACTGGCCTGAATGGAAGGATATACGAATCCAAAGTTCTAAGAGGGAAAGATCCTGGTGGGTTTTTGCATGGAAATTGAATGCTCATTGCATATTGGTTGGTTTCCCTATGGTTTTTTGTGAGTAGGCCCACACAAACCACCCTTAATTATCATGACTATATGCCTAATGAAGTATTGGCCTACACTGACAAGCATTAAAGTCAGAGTGGGCAACCTAAGTGGAGGATGGCATCATACTATCCCCTCTCCTTATGAAATGTGGACAAATGGAAATAAGGTAGTGGATAGAAAATTCCCTAAGTGTGAAGGAAGAACGATTGAGAAAATTTAGTCTGATGACATTGTGGAGAGGAGAATAGTCAAAGTGTGCAAAGAAGGCATAGAGAAATTGGTGAAAAAAGTTTATTGTGCATAGAGCACTTATATGAGTAGTGTATGAGAAAAAATAGTTATAATCATGCCTCACATCATGAATAGGTCAATGATTTTGGTTGAGAACCCCAGAACATGACTTAGCATGTGTGACGAGTGGGTGTAGTTAGTTAAAGGCACACCCCAACCGGAACTTGAGTGAATGGTTATGTATATTGCATGGAGGAGATGGTATTGACCAAAGAATTTTAGTGAGTCAACTTACATGGGTGTCATGTGTCAAGCCTATAGGACTTGAAGGGACATGACCCTTTTCTCTCCATACACCCCAAATATATATATCCAAGTGTGTGGAGGGGAGAAGGCATAAGAACTTGGTGGATCACATCAACTTTCACAATTGGTTCATGGCGAAGAAGGTTGTAGACTATCTTGTAACAAATTGAACTTTGTCGTGGGGATAGTTTTGGAGTTTTTCAGGGATATTCAATGGACGTGGCTGATTTTTTTCAGTAATGATGTGGAAAATACACATAGGATGACCCCAACTAGAGTGTGACATGGAAACATAAATGGTTATTGACATGTCACTAGTGATGTGGCATTTTGGATAGGATTTGTTGGCATGGTATATTGTCATGGTTTGTTGATGTGGCATGCTGACGGGGAATTCAAAATTTCATAGATTTGACTCATTGATTGTAGAAAAATATAGAAGAAATGAGAAGAGTGAGTTGGAAGAAAAATAGAACCATGCATCTAAATGGATTCAAAATTTTTGGAAATCCTAGATCTCAAAAGGTGGAAATTTGGATGATCGAATATATATAAATTTTATAAAAGGATTTTACAGAAATTATGTGATATGAATGGATAAAATTGGATGATATTTCTAACTGAAGATGTGGCCTTATGAGGAGGCAACATGTGGGTAGGGAAGTTTCCACATGTCCACTAACATGGCATTATATGGTGTTGGCACAGGGCCAAAGGGCTACCATGTGGATCCAGACGAGTTTATAGGAACTCACCATAACTAATATCAAGATACAAGATACCTTGGATACATTTTACAGCATGATTTAATGAATGAATTATTTATAGTAAAGTCATTTCTTTATGGGGTTTCATGCAAAAATCATTTAAATCTAGAATAAAGGCATGTTACACATAATGTAAATATCCTATATGTCCACATATTGGATATCTTGTATTGTCCTAGCTTTTATGTTATGTCTAGATCTAGATCTCTTAACGAATGATTTACATGTAAACCTTCCTGATTATGATTATTTTCCCATTTTCCTTCAATCCATATCCGTTCATATTGTTAAAAGAATAATTCATGTTCTTGCGGATTACTAGATACTAAGTATATTTTTAAGCATACATTACATTTGGACCTAGGTCAAAACAAAAAAATATTACACCTATTTTAGCCTAGATACCTCTGAGTTCCAAAGGCCTATCAAGCCTCATATATGCACTTTACCAAGGAATGTTGTCATTTTCTAACAAATATTTGGAAATCTAGCTTTTTGAAAAGAAGGGTCTTTTATAATTTCCTAGAATTTGGATATGATTGGTGACAATGTGGCATGGTGTTGGGGAATCTAAAAGTTCATAGATTTGATTGATTAACTATAGTGAATAGATTAGCATGCCATGTAATCCAAATTCATGCCTAGTTCCACATCATTAAGACATGCCATCATGCCACACAATCACTAGTTAATGCAATCTGCTACATTGGAGTTTGGATCTTGGTTTTTTAGTAAATGCCTCTAATTTGTTTTTTCAGATAACTGATCTTCTAATAATAACAAACATTGGGGATAGTCTCCATCACTTGATGGATTTTGTTGTTGGCCTATGGATATTAATAGATTTCAGATCCAACATTCCACTATCTCTAGCTTCTGTCGTGCATGCATTCTACCATTTGGATTTTTGGAAAAAGCATTTCATACATTTTTCTAGATACCTATATATCTAGAACATCTCGACTTCCCACTAATTTCTTTAAAAAAAATTCAGACTCCACTCCATATGACTTCCAACCTTGATACATCCAAGTTCAATTGATGGATGTTGTATAATGGACATACTTATGTCAAATGGAAATAGTTAATTGGGACATCAACCATTGGGAGGACTAAGATTTTCTTCAAAAACTTAGGGCTAGTCCAGTTAATGGATCACCGGGTCATAAAAAAGTTTAAAGAAAGGTATCAAATAACCTAAGGTTGGCCTAGTTAATGGACCTCCCCATTTGTCATGCTCTTCTGGATTCTTGAATACTAGATACATTTTTAATCATACATTACATCATAATCCTAGTCAAAACAAATATTTTATTTACTCCATATTATATATGTGTCTCAAATACCTATCAAGCTTCATACACCAACATAGATGGCTAAATGTGGATTTAACTTTTATCCTATATTAAATGGAAGTTTACTGTAATTTTGAATTTTGACATTAATCCACCTTAGGCAACGTAACTAAAACTTATTTCTATTGCTTCAAAATATTTAACCACCAAAATTAAGTTAACATTGATTCTAGGAAGTAATTTTCTAGTTCCACTTTTCTTTGGTAAAATTCTTACCTTGAATTGTCTGCGCTATTAACTAAAATTATTTAAATTGGGATAAGATTTCTATATAATTTTCTTTTGAATTTGACTTGTTAAAGGAATAATGTTGAGAAGAGGAAAGGACAAGCAACCTAAATCCCTTGAACTTAATAAAAAATGGAAGAAAACAATGACTGAAGACCTTAAGGATAAGGAATAGAGGGAAGAACTTAACCCAAGCAAAGCATTTTTTTTCAAACACCACCTACAAGGCAAGGTTAAATAACTCTCTATATTGTGAAGAAATTTATGAGTTTCTAAAAAATAGTATTTTTATAAGAGTACAGTCACGTGGGACATCTAGACTCTTGAAAATCACCCAAATTTATATTTATTTGCATATTTCAATATTAAAGATCTAACCTTGAGGTTTTTGTTATAAACCATTATGTAAACGCTTGATCTATTATCCATTATTTTGATCAAGGAGAGAGACAATATTTTATAGCTTAACTAGATACCCAATTTAAGGTTCCATTTAGACTTCCACATCAAAGTAGTCATAGAGGATGAGAAATAGATCTGTACTTCATAAAAAAAAGTAACTGAAAGTGAAAAAAATAAAAAAAAATATCCAAATTTCCACATCAAACATTCCACTCCATGGTTCTATCCATAGCTAAACACTTAAAAGGTCTGAAATGTGGTCTCGACATCCCATTCAATAATCCAATTGTAAATAAATAAGCATATTGTGGAGGTCACATGAGATCCAAATGTATCAAACTTCCATCATCTAGATCTAATCTTCATCGATTGTTTTGGATACAAGAAATTTCATATATTTAAATTCCCAAATACATTTTTTTTGTACAAGATATCTAGATAAAGTATCTAGATGTTGTCTTAAAAGGGAAAATCCATATTAAAAAAATGGATCTATTTAGCAATATAATAAAGGACTTACAAAGGTTACAAAAAGGAAAAATCCTACATTTGGATTTTGTCTAGTGATGTGAGAGGATATGCATGCTTGAGGAGGTTTCAATAATTTGCATCAACCTAAGGCTTTGTTGACTCCACAATGGGCAAGTTGGGTGCTCTTGAAATGAGGGCTTGGATGAACGTACACTAGTACAAATGGGGTAGCATATCATATTTCTAAAATACATCTCTTATGAAGGAAAGTTAAGTATATTTTATGTTTATCAATTCAGACTTCTATATCAACTAGACACCAACTACATTTTTAACTTGTAGAGACCATAAATGTGCCATACTTCCTCCTACAATCCATATTAAATGGAATTATTTCCAAGGAAAAAGGGGGGTAAACATGAGTTGGTATCCCATCATGGGCTCATTCAACTACTGGTTTTCCATACTTCAGATAAGTTGGAGCACATCTTCTTTTGGATTGATTTTGGTCTTATATGCTTTTCCTCTCTCTTTCCTATTAGCATCAAGGGACTAACTAACGATCTAGTTCTTTGTAAACTCTAATAGGCTATATGTCTATAGTTATCCATAGCTTTTCCATTGCATTTCCCTTAGGAGCATGTGCTTATTCCAGATACCTATTTTGAGATCGTTGTTTCACATTTCATTCATGGTATACAGAGGGGGGTTCTATTCAATCCAATAAGCATTCATTCATGCAAAGAAATTCCACATGATAAAATTCTAAGACATATGTGGTCATCATCTAAATCTCTATATTTCTTTACAACTTTCCAAGGTTTTGTTTTATCTTTAATTTCATTCTAATTTTTTTCTATAGCATTGATTACAAGCTTAATAAAGAAATATTTTGAAACCCCTCCATAAGTAAGCAATGCAATCAAACGCCTTGAAAGGGATGGTGTGCTGGACTTATAGCTCATTCCACAAATTTCCTAGGAGTTGATACTTGGGTAACGAACATAATTTTCATCTCTTTCAACTTTTATCATCGACTCTAAAAAATGGATCATTTTACATGGAAATATTTTGTTAACAGGAAATATTCCTTTAAATGCATAGCCATTATAGAAAATACAAGACTGAATGAGCAAGGGGCAGGCCTCTGAAATCTAATTGCTTAAATGTTTTCCTTCAAATACATTTTTGGGCATTGTGAAGCCAATTTTTTGTTGAGTTAAAGTCAAAGTCATTTTTCTAAGAGACCCTTTTTGGCCTCCTTAAGGTTAAGAAAGAAAAAATGTTTTTGTGTCTAAAATTCTCCTCCACCAAATTAATTCCTTTTCCCAAAAGGATTACCATTCATCCTCAAAATTTTGCCTCCAAACAGAAGATAATCAAGTCAACCTTCATTACAAGCCTGCAAGTTGGGTTCAAGTCAAATTGCTCATGTCGACTCAAATGCATAGTGACCAATAAATAGCCTACTATTTCACCTTTTTAAGGAAAGAAATGAAGCATTCATTCAATAAGTAAGAGAAACTATTACAGGACTGAGAAATGGAGGGGAAGCAGAGAATATTAGAAGACTATTATAAAGGGGAAGCCGAAAATGTGAATTGTAGAAACAATTACAAGGAGGTTGAAGTTCCTTGTTGTAGAGATGATTATAGAAAGGGTTGTGATTATTGCAGAATAAGGCTAAGATTTCTTAAGCAGGAAGACCAATATTTCTAAAGTAGGAGGTCTGATACTATTGCAAAAGGATGGTCAAAATTTTGAAGTTGAAATAGAAGGAGCCAAGAACTATGATTACAGAGAAAATTGTAGGAGGAACTGGTTTGGTGGTTGGAGTAAGTCTATTTCTTTAGTCAAAGGGTCAAGTGTGTCTCAACCTGATTTAATCTACTAAAGAAAGATTTGAATGGGTTTTCTCCTTCATAGGGGTTTTTTCCTAGCGATGCACTTACATCTTCTGTTATTTCCTTCGTGATATTCATGTTTGCATTTATTTGATGAAAAGAACACTAATATAATCAACATATAATTTCACAAGTAAATGTCAAGTTAAGAGAAATCAAATTCAAGAATATAACTCACATAATGCCCTAGATTTCTTAGCAAAGGAGAGGCATTGGACCTCATTTGAGTCACAGAAGTAATTCAGTCTCTTCAAGAATTCTGAGGAAAATTAAGAGCGAGAAAGAGGTGAAGGATAGCGAGGAAAGAAAGAATTTATATTTGTTTGTCTTGTGCATCAATTATTTGTTTGGCAAGCTTGCACGTATGGGAAGAAAATTATCTATGTTCATATTTCGAGCTAGAGAAGAGCAATAGACTGATTTATAGAGAGGAGAATTGTTAGTTGGGTGGATGACGTATCACTTGGTGAGTTGTCTTGATCAAAGGTCTTGGAATTATTCCTTGAATTTCTATAAGAAGAGAAGTTTTGGGTTTTTCCCCTGTGGAGGGGTTCTTCCCTAACTTGGAGCCTATTTTTTGTGTTTTTTTTTGCATAGTGATCTTCTTTATTATAATTCTTGATGATGAACACATAATAATAATGGTGATGATGAACTAACATTATATCACAAGAATTGTCAATATATTAAGAGAAAACATTACAAAAGAAACCCTAATTTTATTTTCCCTAGTTTTTCTCAACATCTATGGTCTTATAAGATTTGTAATGTAGAAATAAAAAATTGCTTGAAATGAAATGCAACACAGAACTAAATCATGTACCTGGTAGGAAAGTGCTTGGTGGGATAAAGTTGAGTAGTACTTTGATGATTGTTTTCACATATATGACTCCAACAATAATTAATATTTCAAATCCAGATATGTGAATGAAAGTACCTGCAAAACAAAGGAAGGAGGAAACATTATATGCAATAAATAATTAATAAAATAGAATAAAAATCACACCACTGCCTTATACCCAATTAATAGAGTAAGATTTTCTCCTACTTCCTTGCATGAAAAATGACACTTTATGGTATTTCACTCAAATAAAAATACAATTGTCAAAGAAAGACAAGTACTACATGATTTTTTTCATGGAAAAGTTTGTTATTTCTTATAAAACTTTATGTAACTCCGAGTTAGTGAAGACATACAAGACAAATATCAAACAAATTTTTTTGTCTCACCTAAACCCTTACCATTTTGAGTTATTGCTTCATATAATTATTCCACTTAAACATCTAAATTGAAACTAGTTGTCCTACACATATTCATGAGAGCAGTGAGGCAAAATTAGATTAAATTTGACTAGATATTAAATTTAATTTCATGAATAAATAATAATTGAAAAGACTCGAAAGGATGAATACTTGAATGAGGTCCTTTTGGTTTCAAGAATAAATTGTTGGAGTAGTTTAATCTTGGAGAAAACCTCCCTCCACTTGATGAAGCAACATAGAAGTCAACATTGACTTTGTTGTTGCTTTGTTGGATTGAGGGTGCTTTCTCTCCAAGATTATCCAAATCCTAATTTGTTCTCTACTGAATAGTTTTAATCACGTGAAGGTGGAATCTGTCATGCGCCCCCCCCCCTCGTCACATCACTCTCAACTCCCCAGTACCAAATCTATCTACTATATGAGAAATAGTTGAAAGCTAGACATTAAGATACATAAAAGAACGAATAGAAAACATTCATTCATTCATTCGTAAATCCACAAAATATTTCATCTCAATAAATTTCATCATAAAAAATGTGTTTACATAAAATGAAACAACGTCATGTACATAAAGATACATATAGAAATTATTCATTTACATATAACATTCATCCATTCATTCATTATTCATAGGCACACAATACTTCATCCCAAAAAAAAATAAAAAAATCTCATCAAAAATATGTTTTCATAATGTGGTGCGTGATGTTTCTAATGATATAATTATTACAATCATTTATTTTTCTTTTTCTTTCTTTTTGATGGCTTGGTCATGTACTCGTGATGTTGTTGAGGTTGCCACAAGAGGGGTAGATCATCAACTGTAACAAAAAGGAAATGTAAATTTGATATTTTTTGTTATTATTCATTAATAAAAATAGCATTAGAGTTTTATTTACCTCGTGCACTAGTCGACACTGTAATTTAAAAAAGGAAATAATTACCACAATATCAAAACATAAAAGTGTAATTTTATAGATACTTCTCATACAGAGTGTCGATACTAGTCAAGAGAACCTTTATTGCCTCCCATCTTCACCAAGAGCATGTATGGCATCTATGCAGGAGAATGTTTGGAATTCATAGATGCCCCAAACACTACTGGTGGATATGGGAGGCAATATTGGTTGTCTTGATCAATATTGACACTCTGTTTGAGAAGTATATGTAGAATTGTACTTTTTCATTTTGATATTGTGGTAATTGTTTCCTTTTATAAAAAAAAAATAATATTCATTCTAGGTTTTGTTAACATCTGTCATTTTTTTTTAAACATGAATCACTAATGGATTGTGGATATGCTACAATGGTTAAATGTTGTATTTTCCAAGAAGACGACAACAAAGGAAATATGGAGATTCTAATATGCACAATATGAAACAAAATCATTCTAATATGGAAATTTTAATATAGATAATATGAATACCTGAATGACCTCCTATTGGTTTTGAGAATAAATTGTTGGAGTAGTTTAATATTGGTCGAACAAACCTCTCTCCACTCAACGAAGCTGCAAGAAATTCAACATTGAATTTATTGTCGCTTTGTTGTATTGAGGGTGTTCTGCTCTAAGATTATCCAAATCCTAATTTATTCTCTACTAAACAAGGTCAACCACGTGAAGGTGGAAGCTCTCATGGCGTCACCCCTCACATCACTCGCAATTCCCTAGTACCCAATTTATCTACTATATAGAAAATAGTTGAAAGCAAGACATTAATATACATAAACAAACAAATAGAAAACATTCATTCACTCATTCATTCATTAATTCGTATATCCACAAATACTTCATCTCAATAAATTTTATCATAAAAAATATGTTTACATAATATGAAACAATGTCATGTACATAAAGAGACATATGGCAATTGTTCATTAACATATAACATTCATTCATTCATTCATTAATCATAGACATAAAATACTTAGTGATTTAGGGGAATATATAAGAGGGGTTTGTATAAAATATTTAGGGAATAGTGTAGTTGATGATGATTTTAGATTCTTATAATGAGAAATTCAATAAAATTGGAGAATTAATAATTTCACATTTATCCTTCAATAGATTAGGTCTAATCCAAACAACATGCATGAGCATTGGTTTTTAAACTAGGAATTTGAATTTTTGCACCATTTCAAAACTCTAGAAACAAATACTATTAAAGACTGAAATTCACTTTATGAATAGGTTATCTAAATTAAGTTTGAAAACACATAGTTAAAATATCAGACCTAGACCGAAAACTACAGTCACCATACTTGAATAGTAAAAAGTGGCCTTGCACATACATATAAGATCTGAAGTTTGAACAAAAGTATAAAAGCCGAGAGCTATGTTCAATGCATAGATCTTAATGAATAATGTTGGATAAACATTGGCATATGTGTATGTGTGAGTGTTATGAGCATGAGACTTCTAATATTGATCACACTAAGAAAATAGAGAATATGAATAACCTACAAGATCCCATACCTATGACAAAATGTTTGCAAGATATTCTGAATATGGATTGAGGACAATAAGTTACGTTCATTAAACATATACTAATTAACCTAGACTTAGTGTACCACTTAAAGCTAAAGAGTCATGCAAATAGTGGAAGTCTACAAGTCTTATAAATTGATAGAATTTGAATAGAACCTAAGAGAAATATTATAAAATTGAATGATTATTGGAATAAAGCATGAGAAAAGTTGATACACCATCCCATGAGGCATCAAGATTAGTCTCAATATAGACTAGCTGACATTTTTGGAATGGTTGCTATATTAATTTCTACTATATTTATTGTAAGTAATCTGAACCCATCTGAACATCAGTCTCAAGATCAGGCGCTCCACCATCAATCGGTTCATGTGTTATATTTCATGCCAACTTTTTACAATTAAGCACATTAATTTATAGCCAAAAATAATAACCATTAGATTATACAATTAATGATTTATAAATTCTATTCATTTCTTTTATTTTCCTGAGTGTTATGTTCGATGTTGGAAGACTGGCTTCCTATGTGGGAGCCTTTTTTAATTGTATTCCCTGCAATTTTGCATTAGAACATGACTTTTTCTTCTTCTATGATATTAAATTAAAATAACAATTTATAATTTGGATGCAAATTATTTTTTTATATACTTACAATTTTTATGGCCAGTTTCGAGTAACCACTCGGTCCAAGATGATGTTTCCCATGTTTGGTTATTCTAGCCTATGTGGCTTTGGAAGTATATGGGACCCTATATTTGAAACATTAAAAAATTTAATTAGATGCCGTAATTATGATAAAGAATCATAATTACATTATTAAACATGCCTCATACCTTCCTGGTCTTGACGGAGTCTTCCCTGCTTTTCGAAGTGTCTTCTCATGAGCATCTGCCGCGAGCACTCTCCACTCCATCTCTAGAATTGATGGAGGGCGCTCATGTGACCTGGACCTTTCCAATTGAGACCTATAATGGTACCACAAATATTTTAAATGTAGGTATGCCTTTGAGATAACTCCACATTTGTTGAAGGTACCATCATCGAATAAGAGAACTATCTTGTTAATATGTTCCTCTTTTAACTTGGAACTTTGGGATTTCCATTTTGTGTGAATGGTTGGCCCAAATATTTCCAAGGTTATGTCGTATAAACACCTATAAAATGTAACATCGTTTCTTGCAAAACAATATTATCATTAGTTTAAAATAATCACAATATACGTTAATTTCATTTAGGTTGTACTTAATATTTAAAACACTTCTTAAATACCTGGAAGTTTCTATATTTTCATAGGGGAATTATCATCATTTACCAAAAACATGATCGATAGTGATCCCATGCTAATAACATGGCAAGATCCGAGAAAACCCATTTCAAATTGTGTAATTGTATCATGTTTTGCATCCACAACATCATGTGTATATCCTAAGTTCGTACATTGTTCAGGGGGTGTATATCTTGCTATGGGTGGTTGAATAGTTGTACTACTCTCAATGACCAGTGAATCACTCACAGGTGGAGCATCAATATTGCTACCAATGTCGGGCCGACCCATAGTTGTAGCATGAGGATCGAACTCCACCAAAAACTCCTGTAAAATAAAGATTTTTTTAATAATGGATGAGATAACTAAATCATAAACAAATAATTGGGATAATTAAATGAGTTTCTCACCCCATACCAATGAACTTGTTTTAGCAAGGTTTTGATTTCTCCTTTTATCTCATTTGTTTGAGTCTCAATCATAACTAAATAATTAAGTTTCTTGTTTTCTTTGAATTTAAGTTTCCTTATTGCTTGCATTAGATCGACAGAAATAAAAAGTTCATCATCAGTAACCTCTTCCTCATGAGCTTCTGTGGGTTGCTCTAATGCTAGTGCCTTCCTCTTATCACCATTTTTATCAAATAAGTGTAATTTTCATTGCATCCACAAATAATCATCATTATATTAATAAGAAAACAATTATTAACATATGTCTAAATTTATATATAAACTTCAAGTAGGAAATGAAAATCATAACATACAATAAACATTACTTACAAGTTGGGTAAAATTGAATACATACTGCCCCCATAATACCAATATTTGTATTTATTCTATTCAAATTGTAATCAATGAACAACTCTTCCCCTGCAACTACTAATTTAATGGCACATACAAATACACAGTGTTCTTCATGTCCCTCATATGAAATTGGGTTTCTTATTTGTGGTGATGGGTTTTGTACTATTTATAAACCCTGTAATGTTTCCTTTTGCTTTTGGCCTTCCATCAATATGCATAGTTGAACCTTTATTTTCATCATTGTCTTTTAGTTGTATATAATTTGCATCCACTACATATCTTCGCATTCTTTTGGTATATTGGACTAGTCGTACCTAATCATTGTATTTGTAACAGGGTCTTACATACTCCATCAATTCAATTAATCCTCCGTAACACAATTGTATGCCATCCATGGAAAATATCTGCAAACCATGTAATCACGAAGGGGCAATGCTATATATCCTTTCATTGACAAAAAATCACTGTTTACTTGAGGAAGATCCTTGGGTTCCAATTGTTTCACTAGATGTTTGTACCTCAAGGGAACCGCAATGTCATCTATTCCCTCATTATCATAAGAACATGACCCCCCTTTAGTGAGAAAAAATTCCTTTCGTCTATGGAATTTTCTTCTAATATTTCACCTCTAGTTTATCTTCGCCTGCTAGACAACTTAGTAGACCTTTGGTCAATTTCTTCTATCCTACCTGAACTTTCGTCACTCGACGAAGATAGATCTAACAAATACCTATTTGGTTGAATTTCCTATAACACTCCATCAAATGAGAGAAATCGTTAGCAAGTGTCATAAGGTATGTTGAGAAACATTTTGATGAAACCACAAGAACATTATATTAGTACAAGTGATTTATAAGGAAATTTTTTGCGTTTAAAATATTCAAGGAACTTGAGAACCTATTCATCCTCACCATTGAACTCACTCAATGACTTGAGAAATCAACATAATATGATAGTATTTAATCTTCCATTACAAAAAATTACCTACATACTTCGATATGTTGAAGAATGTAATTAGTTTCGGTCTTTATAATTGTCATTTGACTCATTTCATGATGTAATTCTTGTATATATCACACATTCACTTCATTTAAGAGAAATTCTATGGGTAAGAAGAAATGTGAAGTACAAAAGAAGGAGAGATGAGTTTAGTTGAGTAGTATTCCCTAGAAGACATTGAAGGTCTGCAACATGTGAAGTTCCTATTGAATGTTGTAACTAGTATTGGTGTTCATAATTGTATTTGGATCATGAAATAACGTATCTCTTATGTATTTATCAAAAGGAAACAAAATATTGTAAAAGAAAATTTATTTACTAAAGCATGGGTTTCATGCTCAAAGCTTTTTTTTCTTAGGTCTAAGCACCCATTGAGTGCTCTAGGGTATTTGTATTGAGTCAAAGTGTATGTCATGATGTAATAGACCTAATTGGGCTCTTGTATCAAGAAAGAAAATATTATTTTTATGTTATTCTAGAAAGACCCCATGACCAAGTCAGCCATCCATGATAAAATCGGTCTGAAGAGGCCAACTCTAGCCCTTGCAAAGACTATAAGTAAGAAGACTTCAACCTCCTAGAGTTACACACATCTTGACATTTTATCTGTAATACAAAAGTAGTGTGAGGAGGCTAAAAGATAATAAATCACCATAATGAAGAAAAGAAGAATCTCAACGAAAGAAAGAAGTTTGATCTCTTATTATTATTGTCCTACTCATGCAAGTTTCTGTGATTCTTGGGTTATTGTAGGTTCAATTTTTTAGAAGCCAAAGTTGTAGACTTGATTGATGAAGCTGAAATTTAGAGAAGTTACATTCTTGGTAAGGTAAACCTTGTTGACTCATTGGAGATCTTGTTTTTGTTCAAGGAAGATTGTTTGGGGGTTGGCTTGGTCCTGAGAAGTCTTTTTCTAGCTTGTTTTGTGGGTGGCTTGGTCTTAGGAAGTCTTTGTCTGGATTATTTGGTGGCTAGCTTGGTCTTGGGAATGCCTCATGGCAATTCAAACTCTTAATGATTTACCTCCTAATAAAGAGAGATATTTATTGAACGTGTTTAAAATTTTCTATCTTTAAAATTAATAACACAAAACATGATCAAATTTTCATTAGAATTATTGTCTTTGATTGCCACAATTTGAATGTCTATGTGATGCTAGAAAGAAATTCTTTTTTTTCTTGTGCATGTGTTCCTAATACTGAGATCGATGGAGAGTATGGTAATGTCATGATTTGTAAACATGATGTGATGGAGTCTCGGCTTAAATAAAAAATAATTGGGCAAGTAGAATACTATGGAGGTTCTATAATGATCATTCATGGGGCTGATGATGGCCAAAATATATGAGGCTTGGGAAGCAATGAACTCAAAAGTAGTCCAGAATTATTTGGAGGTGCTCAAAGGCTTGGAGCTTTAAGTATTTCCTATAGAGTATGAACAATTTCTCATCATTGATGGAAAAGCTCCTAAGAGTTCTGATTTTGATGCTTAAGCCTTTAACATTTCCTTAGTTTCAAGGAACACTATATTTGTCTTCAATTTTCAAATGAGCCATGATAACTATGATTCATACCTTGTTAAGATTTTCATTTATTATTTGCAACACATGCAACAACTTCAAAAATGGACATTGGTTTTACTAGTGGAGAAGAAGTTCACGATTAGGAAGTGAGGCAACATTTGAGAAGACTACCTTGGAAGGTGTAAGAGCATCATGTGCTATGTTGACTATCATTGTTCATATTATTCTATGTCACATGAGTCCTATTTACTATTAGGATATCATTGATTTGGAATCCAATCAATAAATCAATATATAGTTGAAATATCTCAAAATGAATCCCTCCTCTGATGGGAGATTTTGATCCCACTTTACAAAAGATCACAACTGGACTAATGTATATAGAACTTATACAGTAAAAAAATAATGCAGAGATAATGGGACATCAATCACATGGGTGGCCAAAGAAAACAACAAAATGTTATTCTATTCACTCTTTTGGCCTAGCAACATGTTTTCCTCTAAAACATTGCATAAGAGATCACAACTAGAAAAAATGACCAAGAAATATGGCAACAAAGATCCAGTGGTTATTTTCATCAAAGAAGTAATAATAGCAAAAATCTCAAAGCTCAAAACTTTATATTCTACAAAAAATGCTACAGAGAGTGACTAAAGAAATTAGAATCACTACTGAATGAAGCTTCAAGCACTTCCTTATGAAATTTCCCTTTGGTTGACTGTGAACATCATAGATATACTCTACTATCTACGATGTATATGAAATAATTATATGCAAAATCCATTTAATTTACAAAGATTACAATTGCTCAATAACAATATTCATTAAATGCCAACAACATGCTATTACCAACAAGCCAAGTAAGATAGAAAATGAGAGAGATCATGGTGCCTCCAAAGAAGTTGTAAATTGGTAACTGAGAATAAGTTACAAGTTGGGCGTGAGAACAATCTAAATAAAAACAAAACATTAAAAGAACATATAGAATAGTGAACATGGTGCCTCCAAGTAGGAGGATTCACATGAATAACAACTCCTCCACATGAAATGGAAAGATGCAAAAGAAAATGAGAAATTGAATGATCAATTTATTTTTAAAGGGATATTGAGCATATGTCATCCTGGAAGTCTCCTTTACATAGTCTAGCACCCATCGTGGCACTAGTCATGACAATGCTACGATAGAAAGACCTATGCGATATTGTTATGACAGTGGTGGAATTATAGTGGACTAGCACATTAGAGTTATGGTAATGGTAGTGTTAGTGTTATGACATTTGGAACACCACATAGCTTGTGCATAGGTTAGGGGATGCATTACGTAATTTATAGAAACTACAATTCTGATCCCTTGCCAATTCAGAGTATGCCAAAGTTGTGTATCTAGTGTCAATTGTGCACAGATTCTAGACCTGAGATAGAGTGATTTCAGAGGCCAGACTTGTTACATTCCAAAGAAGCTACAGTTCTAGAATTCTTACATGTGAAATGCATTACATTTTCAAACCTATGAGTAGTTAGAAGATGCCAAAGTAAAGTATGTTAAAGGATGTCAAAGGAACCAACTTAGAGGATACTAGACCAACAATCATTTCACAATAATGACCTTTTGTTATTATTTTTCTAGAAAAAAAATATGAAATATTAGAGAAGAGAGGCATGTTTGTCTAAGATCAAAATCGTAAAGTTGCAATCACAAGCTACTTATCTCAAAAATGAAATTAAACTAATGAGACATAGACATGTTATTGACCAAACTAGACGACTTGATGACTACAATAGTCACACAAGATATTTGTCATCTTCAAATTCATAAAGGATCTCAATACATCTAATAAGCAATATGGATATGGACCTATTTGGCCTTCATTAACAAGAAACAAGCCTTCATATTGAGATTCATTGACCTAGAAAGACAAGGAATTATACTATTAACGCCTACTTCCCTAGATAGTTGCTATAGAATTGTTTGATTAGAATGGGAGTAAATAGGTTAGGCTTCCTCACTTATTTCCTCGAGACAAATTATAATAAATAAGAACAAGCATTGTTATTTTTCTGTTTCTTGTTCTTACCTCTATAGGAGTTATCCCCATGTGCTTGTCTCTGAACTAGATTTTTTCCTAGTTGAAGAGGTGTTATCCGGAGACCGAGCATTTCCATCATGAATAATAAAAGAGGAGGAACATGGGTTCTCCCCAAAGGATGGGCATCTCCACTTGGTCCATGAAATAAAGGGGAAATATATACTAGCCTGTAAGAAAGACTCTCTACTCACTCTTGGGCTTAAATCGGTATATGATCCAAATTCGAAATGGGAGATTTCACCTGGAATCATGGATGTGCACTTCAAATCACTACAATAATGTTGAAAGGCAATAATGGAATTAGAGTGAAGGGCCATTGCGCATGCTATAATAGGAGGCTAGGCATACCAAGTGCTCAAATTCAAAGGTCTTGTAACACATTTTAAATATCTGAAAACCATAAGGTTATGTGCAATTCTATGAAGAATATGCCTAGGAGGGGATCTAGGCCGACTTGGACAAAAGACCTTATAGATCTTTTCTATAATGATATATTAACCCCAAGCTAGCAAGCATGGCTTGAGGATCCTTTCTATTGGATATTTTGATTGGACTTGAGGAGACTGATAGAGCCCGTAGGTCATAGCTCAGAGCCTTACCTTACAGATTTTCCTATCAAACCAGGATTGACTAGCCTCATGAATTTCCATATGAGAAGTAAGGAAAATTAGGGCCAATACATTTTGTTTTCTATGTTTTATATACATAATTAACCTCGATGCGGTAAATTGTTTCACCCCTTGTTATTCATTATCAATTGATTGAGGGCATGAAAGGTGGTCTTACTTTTTGCTGGATCAGATGAGATGATGGGGTGAGGTATGAATCCACTAGCTAGTGAAAATGGGAAGCCCTAACCAAAGGGCAAGATACCGATTTAGAACTTGGATTAAAAAAATGCAATCAAAAATTTCATTACAGGTTTTGTTTTAAAATATGTGGCCCTATGTTTTGTTGCAAATAGTTTCGAGCTTACCGCCATATTTTTTTCCCATGTAGCTATGGACTCAATGTTGCAGCACCTACTCACACCTACTCGAATGCCCTTATTCCCACTTATCAAATGCTCTCGTGCCCACTTATCAAATTCCCTCAACCCTGCCTGAGTGCCCTCATGCCCACTTATTGAACGCCCTCGCGCCCATTTAATGAACACCCCCATTCCCACTTGATGAATTCCCTTGGCCTTACTCTTGTACCCACTTATCGAATGCCCACGACCTTGCTCGAATGCCCACTTAACAAATTCCCTTTGGATCAAATGTTTGGCCTAATTGAATGCCCACCCTGCTTGCTTTCTGTTAATATAAGGAAATGCAATATGGTACTATAGAGAATCCCAACATAGTGTCAATAGGAGATTACTAGGACGTGAATATCATTTCATAAGTTGCAACCTTGGTTAGAGAATATGCAGATTTTTCTATGGTGTTTATAGAGATTAATGGAATCAAAAGAGAGTTAGGGGAGAGGAAAATAAATTTGAACCAAATGTCAAACTTACCAAGAAGTGGTCCTACAATATGTATTCTCAAGTGAGGAATAATTTAAAGGATGAAATAGAAAAGATTTTATTTATGGACATATTTTTTTTTTTTAGAAGATTAAGAGTGAGTTACCCTTATTGTAATTATGGATAAGAAAACAAGAGAAAGGATATGTGTTTATGTGGATGTCAGGGGATTAAATGGTTCTTGTGTCCATGACACTTTCTTGATCACATTCAATTTTTAGGTGCTTGACCATGTTGTAGGAAGGAAACAAAGATAATTTTTGCTACAAAATGGGGTTTTAGACAATGTCATGCATTTTGGACTTAAGTATGCCCCTACAATGTTTTCTAAGATGGCCATTGTAGCATTCAAATAATACATTTACAAAATTTTGGAGGTTTTTCTAGAAGTTTGGACAATGAACAACATACTCAAATAACATAGTTACCGATCAAACGAGAACTTTACCGACTACCCATTTTTTTGAAGTAGCAAAAAAGTCACCTGATTTTGAAAAGTGGTTATTCAGAATACACCTTTTTTTGGAGCATACTTTTGATGCTTTAAATTTTCTTATGTATCAGGTATGAACATTTTTTTAAAGTGTTACTAGTGATTTTCATGTTGATTTTGAAAAGTGTTGATGCAACATCAACCCATTTTTTTAGATGGCTTATTTTTTACACTTCAATTTTTTTTATGTATCAATTTTAAACATTTGTTTTTTAAATGTTAGTGATTTTCATGCTGATTTTGAAAATGTTGATGTAGCATAAACCATGTTTGTTTAGATGACTTATTTTTTACACTTTAAATTTTCTAATGTATTAGGTGTGGATAATTTTTTTTTTAAATTTTGATGATTTTCATGTGGATTTTTATGTGGTGATAAACCATAAAATAAAAAGCATGACAAAAATATCAAAATATTAAAAAAGTTAAAAAGAGGCAAACATAAAAATTGAAAAAACAAAATTAACTTTGTAAAAAGTAAAAATATATATTATTATTACTATATATATATATTATATATATATATATTATTTATATATATATATATATATAATTAAAAAAAATCATAAAACACATAATTTAAGAAAAATAACAGGAAAAAATGGAAACATTAAAAATAACTTTTTTTAATTGTTGAATTGAGGCTTCTGTGATCTATAGCATTTATTAAGTAGAGTTTCGGCGTAAATCACATGAAAAAAACCTTCGTCAACGCGTTTCGAACCAACTAGTGTGGTTCATCGTCAGGACAAGTTGAATGAACAGATCTCACTTTTCATCTTAAATAGATAGCAGAACATTTTAGACAAGGTAATGGCTATAATGGCAATGGCTAGAATTGACCAAGAAATGGCTAGTTGACTTAGATAAGGGTTAAAAACTTTATTAAATAAGTTAGTATTCTTATTAAAATACGAAATGGATCATTTTATAATTATAAATATATATTAGAAAAAGTAAATTTGAATAAGTAAAAAATAAATTAATCTAAAATTGTTAGTTATCACAGTTATTATAAATACTAGTTAGTTATAGAGTAATCTATAAATAGTTAAATTATATTTTTTAATTAAAATATAAGTTAAAGAATATATTTATAAATATATATTGA
>APFE031318452.1:212521-292561 GCA_000404065.3 Pinus taeda
ATTTATTTAATTTATTTTAATATATAGTAATTTAAAATTAATTTATTTCAATATATATTTATAAATACATGTCCTTTTGACTTATATTTTGATTAAAATATAATTTAACTATTTATAGATTACTCTATAACTAACTAATATTTATAATAACTGTGATAACTAACAATTTTTGATTAATTTATTTTTTACTTATTCAAATTTACTTTTTCTAATATATATTTATAATTATAAAATGATCTTTTTCGTATTTTAATAAGAATATTAACTTATTTAATAAAGTTTTTAACCCTTATCTAGTCAGCTAGCCGTTTCTCGGTCAAATCTAGCCATTGTCATTATAGTCGTTGCCTGGTCTAGAATGTTCTGCTATCTATTTAATATGAAAAGTGAGATCTGTTCATTCAACTTGTCCTGACGATGAACCACACTAGTTGGTTCGAAATGCGTCGACAAAGGTTTTCTTCATGTGATTTACGCCGAAACTCTACTTAATAAACTTTTTTTTAAAGTTAAAAATAAATAAATAAACCACATATTAAATAAAATAAATAATAAAAATAACTAAAAAAAAAAATTAATAAATTTGGGCCCTAGGTGGCTAGGTAGATTTTGGGAATCAATCTTCTACCAAAAGCTGCAGGGCTGCAGGTCCTAGGTGGGGTGAGGCTGCATAACCCACCCCGTCCAGGATCGTAGGTCCTCAAGCCTAGGTGGGGCAGGGTTGCACAAACCCACCCCACCCATGTGTGAGGCCCCGCGGCCAAGGACAAGCATGGTCGCACAACCCCACCCCACCAATGCTCAAGGCCCTATAACCCTCGGAAAGCACGATCTTAGCCACCTAGCATTGCAGGGCCTCAGGTCTGGGTTGGGTAGGGCTGCACAACATTGCCCAACCCATGCCCGAGGCCCCGCATCCATAGGCGGCCATGGTCGAGCACAACCATGGTCACCCTAGGTTGTGAGGCCTCGGGCCTGGGTGAGGCAGCATTGCATGGCACTACCCTACCTAGGCCCGAGGCCCTGGGCGATAAGTCGATTCCCGAAATCGACCTGGCCACCTATTGCCCAATTTTTAAGTTTCTTTTTAAATGTTTTTATTTTTATTTTTTTAATTCTTTTATTCCTTTTAACTTTTTCTAATTGTGTGGTTTTTTTAATTTTAGTTTTTTTTTCTCTTTTTTTTTAACTTAAAATATATATATATATTTTTAATGCTTCTACCTTTTTTTTTTTTCAATTTTTTCTTAAATTATGTTTTTGAAGTATTTTTTTATCTTATTTATTTATCTATTATTTTTTAACTTTTAGTTTTTACAAGTTAATTTGATTTTTTTACATTTTTATATTTTTTTTCTTTCTCCTTTTATATATTTTTATATTGATTTTTGGACATGTTTAAAAAAAAAAACTAGTGCTTTATTACTGTTATTATTTTTATATTTTTTGTTTTTGTTTTATTTTCTTTCGATGTTTTGTTTTCTTTTGTATTTTTCATTTTTTATTTATTTAAATATTTATTTATTGTTTTGTTTTGTTTTTTATAAAAAAATTAGGGTCGATGCTTGGCTAGAAACCAGATCCCATTATGTGCAAAATGATAGTTGATTTTAAAGTTTTCTTTATAATGAATCAAGTGCACCCCCACAATGTGTCAATTTCATGGTTGGCCTTTAAGTTTTCATTACAATGGGGTTGAGTTCACCTACACTGTGTGTCAATTTGATGGTTGATTTTTTAATTTATGTTGTAATGTGTCAAGTTGTCTTAGGCTAAGATTTTACAATCGCTATACATTTAGCATTTAAAAAAAAAAGTACTCCTAGTGCATTGACTCTTTTTTTTCTACAAATAAGAGTGGAGCCTTCTATTAACCACAAGAAATATTACATATGTTACATGGCTTTACAAAGTAAGGATCAACAAGGCTCACCCTATGGAGGGTAACCAAATACATAACCTGAAACTAACCTGAAACCATCTAAGATTTTGTGAGATCTGACGATCATCAACATTCTTATCTCGGCAACATGCACCCATTTTACCTTGTTCATGGACCCAAAATGATTGTGAGCCATTGGTTTATAAAAGTTCAGGCCCGTTTTAAAACTTAAGCTCCAATTACTTGTGGAGCCCGATGATTGATCTGACGGTCCTTCGCATTTTGAGAGCGGAAACCTGCATGGTCTATAATTTCCTTTTCGGACCCGATGAGGATTATAAATCGTTAGACTAAAGAGCATCACGTCTTCTTTGGTGGTTAGCTGTCGATTGCTTTTCTGCCTGATGGCCATTAGATTACTGAGGCTGTCAAGATCTGTGGCCGATGACCCACGAAGAAACTTGTTGTTTACCCAGTGTTTCTCCCCTATGGAAAGCTCTGTTTTCAGTATTTATCTTCTCCCTTTTTTCCTTTTCTTCTTTTTTTTGAATTTAATGGTTAAAAGGACTTACACTTCTGCTTTCTCCTTCTTCCACTGGTATTCGTTCTTGTTCAGTCCTGATAGTTTGAAAGTTTTCCATGTCTTTGTCTGCCTGTCTTTGACAATCCTCACGTAATTTTCCCGAAGTTATTGAGTCCCATGCATACCTGCTGTAAATTTCTTTGCAAATCACTCCTTCATTCACCAGACGGTCAACTAGCATATTGGCTTTTCTCTGCACATGAACAAAGCTGGCCGTTCTTAGGGTTTATAGGTGGGAATGAATACACTGAAAGGCCTACAAAGGTCTCCAGTGTTTTGATACTATCCAGGTTCTTTCCCATTGCAGATCTTCTTGGCCACATTAATAACCAATTCTGAGTCTTCTTCGATGATGAAATTATGAGAATTTGACTCAATTAGTATTTCCAGGCACTACTCTAAGGCCATGAGCTCTGCCATGTTATTTTTGGTAGTTCCCAGATTAATATAAAAGATGTCCTTGATGCACCCCTGCTCATCTCTGATGACCCCACCAAAACTCACCTTTCTGTTGTTTCCTTTAGAGGCTCTATCTATGTTTATTTTCAAGAAACCATGAGGAGGAGGTTGCCAAAAGTCTTTACCAACGTTTATCCAGCTCACATCCTTGTGTGTGCTTTGGGGAACTATCAAATGGAGACCCAACTGCAGCAGTATACGAGTGTCCTAGCGCAGAGTCAGGTTCTTAGGAGGTCTCCCTAACAAGGCACCAATAGGGCCTCTGAGTTGTCTTAATATATGTGCAATAGTGTTCTAGGTTGAGCCTGTTTTTCCCTTGAAAATCCTGCCATTGCATTCTTTCCAGACATCCCAGATTAAGAAGCCTGGAACTAAAGTCCAAGCATTGTTGATGATCTCATTGCCTGAGAAGTTCCTCCTCCAATTCCTCAAAGTGTTGGTGATACTGAGGCCACCCAATCCCACAATGTTGAGGTGAAGGGGCAAAGGTTGAGTAAGTGTTCCATCGTCTCCTCTTGCATGCCACATAGATAGCATTTGGATGGGCCAACAAAGCCTTTCTTCATAAGATTTTCCCTAGTTATAATTTTCTTTTGTTGAACTAACCTCATGAACAACTTTCTATTAATCCAATGCGGGTGTTGCCAGAGGTTCTTCCATGCCTTATCAGCGTTTTGATGATCAAACCCTAGGGCTATTTGTTTGGCTTCTTTTAGGTTAAAGTTACCTTCTGTGTTTCTTCCCCATATTAGTTGGTTAGGTGAGGATGAAACCAAAATCTTCCTTTGTTCCAAGCCCATAGCAAGAGAGTTTGCCTATGCTTTGAAAGGGATCTCTTCCCTGTAGCCTAGATCATTCCATATTCTCCATTTATCATTGTTCCTTACCTGCTCCCAGAAGTCACTGACCATACATAAGCCTTAGTTGTTAGTTTCATTCTTGAGATCAGTTAGTTCTTCCCTAAACAGGTTTGGTTCGTACTGCCAGTTGTCCTCCCAGAATCTTGTTAGGTTCCCATATCGGATCTCCCAAAAGTTGTGCTACTGGACAATGCCTCTATTTTCCCAAGAAAGATTCCAAATGTGGGAGCCCTTGATAAGCCCAGACATTCAAATATGATCTATTTCTTGCCAATTTCTTGCATACTTCTATTTCCAAAGCTTGGGCCATGGGGTTGTTGATTCCTTAAGCCAACTCCACCAAAGCGTCGCACCTGAAACTCGGCTGAGGGTTTTGGGGTCATGAAGCCCTAAACCTCCATGGGCCTTAGGTTTGCATAGCTCTTCTCAAGCTACCAAAGCCCACTTGCTTTTCTCTTCCCCTTTGCCCCAAAGAAAATCTCTTTGAATGTTCTTGATCTGTCGTAAAACTCCTTTAGGAATAGGAAGAGCCGACATTATGAAAATGGGTATGGTCTGTAGGATAGCTTTTGTGAGCACATGACACCCTACTAAATTTAATGATCTACATGTCCATTTCCTAACCTTATCCTGAAGTTTGTTAATGACTGGCTCCCACGATCCCTTAGAGGTTTGTCTGTGAGGGGCACGCCCAGGTACTTAGAGGGTAGTTGATCCCCTTGGAATCCTAGAATTCTGGTAAGATTTCTCTGAATAGCAATGTTAGTGTTGAAAAAGAAAACTTCTGATTTGTCAAGGCTTACCTCTATACCAGCAGCCATAGCAAAGTCATTCAATATTTGTTTGAAAGCTTTGGCTTCCTTGACTATGGGAATTCCCTGCAACATAGTGTCATCTACAAATTGTTGGCGTGTTGAGGTTACTCCATCTATGGTGAGTTTCAAACCCTTGATTCTTCCCTCAACACTTGCCATTATTATCGCTCTGCCAAGCCCTTCCATCATGAGCACAAAGAGGAAGGGGGAGATTGGATCTCCTTGTCTTAGTCCCCTAGAAGGCATGAAGGTTCTTGAGGGAAAGCCATTAAGCAGGATTGAGAAACTGGTTGTAGGTACAAGGGCCATAACCCATCTAATCCAATTGTGGTCAAAACCATAAGCTTTCAACATTGCCCTGATTTAAGACCAGCTTAGCTTGTCATAAGCTTTCGCTGGGTCAAGCTGTATGATCATACTAGCTTGCTTGTTTCTTTTCAAAGAGTGTACCATATCATGAGCTTGTATGATATTATTGAGAATCTGTCTTCCTTCCACATAACCAGTTTGCTCCTCTAATATGAGAGCTGGAAGAAGGGGCTTAAGTCTGTTAGCAATTACTTTTGAAATAATTTTGTACACCAAATTACATAAAGCTATGGGTCTGAATCTGTATGTTCTGATGGCTTTCTCCTTCTTTGGAATCAAAGCTATAAAAGAGGCATTGAGAGCCTTCAGGACTGATCTGGATCTTCTCGAGTCTTCCACCACCTCAAGGATGTCTTATTTGACTATTTTCCAGCATGCTTTGAAAAATTCCACATTGAAACCATCTGGGCCAGGAGCTTTCCCATTTTGCATCTTGTTGATAACTTCCCTGATCTCATCTTCGGATACTAGCCTATTGAGATTAGGATTGTCTTCCCTTGTGACAAGCTTGGGAATATACCTTGTGAGTTTGCTAATGAATTGCGACCTATCTAAGAGAAGCTCCTTTGCAATGTTGAGGAAGTGTTGTACTAGGACAGATTCCATTTATTTGTGTGTGTCAAGCTCTTTCCCTTGAGAATATTTGAGTTTTACAATTTTCTTATGTGACCTGTAACTCAAAGTTGACTTGTGAAAAAGATTTGTGTTTCTTTCCCCTTCTTTATTCCACTGTACTCTCGATTTCTATCTCCAGAAAATATCCTGTTGCCTGAACCTCTCATCCCATTCCTTCTGAAGAATATCTGCTTGAGATTTCCTTTCCTCGTTAAAGCCCTCTATGATCATAAGCCGATTAATCCCTTGAAGTTTCTGTTCAACTTCTTTTTTGGCTTTGAAAATGTTACCAAACTGTTTTTTGTTCCAATCCTTGAGTTTAACTTTGATGTGTTTAAGTCTTTGTTGTAGCATGAACATTTTGGTGCCTTGAAAGGGCAATTCTTCCATCCACCATTTATCAATATTGTTGGTGAAGTCAGGGTGAAAGAGCCAAACATTTTCAAAACTGAAAGGTCTGTTCCTCAATGTGCCCATAAAAGTGGCTTCAAGTTGGATTGGCCAGTGGTCTGAGCCTCCAAAAGGAAGGCTTGAAGCTAACATGTCAGGGCCTGTGAGAAATAGGTCCTCTGAGATCATGAATCTGTCTAGTTTGGAGGCAACTTGAGAATACCCTCCTCTCTTGTTGTTCTAGGTAAAGGTGTCATTTATTGTTTCAACATCCATTAATCTCATGTTATTTATGAAGTTCTAGAAGGAAATTGAGTCTCTGCCTAATGTTCTGGTGCCCCCTTTTTTCTCTATGAGAGATTTGATCATATTGAAATCCCCTACTAGAATCTAGGGTATATCAGGATATCTCTCTTTTAGCTCCTCAAGGGAAGTGAGAAGCTTGAGTTTGTCTTCTAGTTTTGTAGGACCGTAGACATTTGTAAGCATGTAACTTTCCTTATCACCCACAAGTTGCATTACCATAGAAAGATAATTCTTGGACGCGAAATCCAAGTTTTTGGGGATCCTAGAGTGTAAGAATCCCTCCTGCCAAGTTGTTTGCCTTAACCTCTAGATACTCATACTTGCTCAACCATTTGCTATGTATTTCTCTAATTTTACCCATCGAGCATTTTGTTTCCTGAATGAAAACCATCTCTGGTTTTCCTTGTTTAATTCTACTGCTGAGATTTCTTTGTTTCCTTTTACTTCCTAGGCCCCTAATATTCCAGGTTGTGAACATCATTAAGAAAGGTTTGTAAACGAGTAACTGGTGAGATCTTTCATCTTACCTGTGTTGATCATGAGTTTTCCACATTCTGTCGGCAGCTCATTATGTCTTTTCCTTCCTCTTTCCCTACCCGGGTTCTTGGAGGAGTGCCCCAGTGTATCCTCCATTGTCTTCACCACTCTATTTTCTTGGCTTTCATGGTATCCTTTGACTCCATAGCTTTTAGATTGGGATCTCTATAGGAAGAGTTGTTGAATCCTATAAAAATCCTCTTTTAGCAGGGAGTCAATTCCTTTGGTAATGCCCTGCTCCATAAACTTTTCTAGATCATCCTTCTCAAGAATCTCCTATACTTCATGATCCTCTGTTCCTGCCTCACTTGGGGTCATCTCATGGTCCCTGCTGAGCTCCACACTACTCGGTAGATTATCCTGTTGCTGGTTGTTTCCTGGTATGTCCTCCATGCTGGTATCCCTATCCTTCTCATTAGTCTGAGTCTCTGATTTATGGTTTTCCCCGTTGTTTCCAATTTCTTCTTCTAAGATTTTGAAACTATTATGGCTCAGTGGTCTACCCTCGTTGACTTTCTTTTGGCGCTGATTTCCTCATTTCACTTACCCCCCACCTTAGTGAAACCCTCAGGATATTTTCTTGTGGTGGTTTTTCTGTTGCTTTCCTCTTTTTTTAATGGGCAGTCTCTATATAGGTGCCCATGTTCATGGCACTTGCAGCACATAAATGGGACATGCTCATAGTCCACCACTTGCACCCATTCCTCATCATAAACTTCTAAAATGATCTCGTCTGGGAGTGCCCCAGATAGGTCCATTTCCACACAGATCCAGGTGAAAGAAGTGTATTTGCCTCTTAATGTTTCATCTAATATCTTTATAAAATGCCTTAGTTTATTGCCAATAGCCTTTCGAGACTCCATCAACCAATAATATAAACGAAGGGAGTAAAGTCTTATCCATACCAGTACTGAAGTGAACGTTTCTCATTCTGGGACAAAGTTCATCACCCAAGGTCTCATGTATAGGCCTGCAGAAGTGTAAAAATAGGGTCCTCCCTTGAACACTTTGTCTTTATCTTCTAAGCTCGTGAACACCACTGTGAAGAAACCCTTGGATCCAAGATGAAGATTTATTTCTCATTTCGGTTTCCAGTGGTACCTTATCCATGCACGTAAGGCCTTCTCCATTGTCCAGGTCCCCATAAATTTGCATATGATCTCATGTTCCGCCATGTGATCTTTGTGCACCTGTAGCGTTGGGTCACTTAAAACGACTCGGGGAGTGATAGGCAACTTGGGTTTGCAGCCCCCTATCGCCCACAAAAGTGCATCTTTCTAACTACTACCCTCTTTCCTCTTCTCCTTGCTATCTTCCTCATGATTTTCTCTTTGTTCGTGAGTTTTAATTTTTTCCATGTTAGTGTCCTCAGTAATCCCCTCTATTGGTTTCTTGAAGTGATGCAGATCAGTTTCCTTTTTTCTGTTCACGACTATGTGATTGTAGGAGGGAGAAAAGCTCCCTCCTCCAAAACTTGCCATGGTAACCAGCTTCCAACCCTGACTCAAACCATAGATCAGAATTCCACTCTCAACCATTCATCATGGGAATAATCCTCCTAGTGTATTGACTCTTTCATTCAGGTGTTCATTTAAAAAAAAAATAGTTAGAAATTTTTTCCATAATGGATGGTCAATGTTTTTGAATCAACTTATTCATGGATCATTGTTTGGAGGCAATCCATATGCCTCCCATATTATGGGATAGCACAATCATCTTTTAACCCCTGAAGTGGATGCTTTGCTAAGTTCCCCAAGTGTCATTTGCTTCATACCTTCCAATATTTCTCTTTCTGCATCAATTTTGGTATGGTCTAGGTGTGATTTCCTGCCTTTGTAGTCATAAGAGTGGTATTGTGAGTAGCACTTAGCCCTCTTAACTGTCTAGGGAGACCTTTTGTTTGGAACCTTGTGTTGTACATCCTGGTGAAGGAGGGGCTATGGTACTCCACAGAGTTGAAGCCAAAAGTGATGTAGCCACATGCCCTCGCATGGGTTTTGTCATGTTTGAAATATTTTGAAAACTTATGTTTTTTTGTAGTCATAATATTTGGTTTTAATTCCATGGTTGAAAAGTTGTCAACATTTTAATGTTTTTCTAAGTCATAATATTTTATCTTTAATGCGATGGTTGAAAACAATTACAAGTATTTTTTCTTTAGCACCATGGCTGAAAATTGTTGGAATTTTAAGGTTTTTCAAAGACATGATATTTTATATGTAATGTCATGCCTAAAAATCATTGGAATTTTAAGGCTTTTCAAAGACACAATATTTTATCTTTAATTCCATGCCTGAAAATTGTTTGAAGTTTAAATTTTTTTAGAGTCATGATATTTTATCTTTAACATCATTATTAAAAAATGTTAAAATTTACCATGAAAAAAATTTGTTTTATTCCAGCATCAACATTTTTCATTTTCAAGGTTTCTTTGCACAAAAAAAAATGATTTTTATTGGCTTTTACTATAATTTTAAAAAAAATGTTGAAAATTTACTCCGAAAAAAAAAAAAAAAAAAAAAAAAAAAAAAAAAAAAAAAAAAATAATATATATATATTATATATATATATATATATATATATATATGTTATTCCAGGCTCAACACTTTTCATTTTTAGCCTATTTTTTTCATGTTTTTTTTTATGTTTTTTTACCAGAGTTCTCATTTTGAGGTAATAGTTCTTGTTTGATTGATAAGTTTGTTAAATACCATGTAGCCATGGGGGCTTATGTTTGAGAAATATTCATTGTCACATATTTCTTTCAATTTGAGTGTGTTTTTTGGATTCATTTAAGCACATTATTAGGGTATATTGTATGTAGAGATGGTGATCTCATTACTTCTACTAAAATTGTTATTTTTGTGAACCTATTAGCTTCTACTAAAATGCTTACAATTTGGTCCACACTAGGCCATATATACTAAGATTTGGGTATATAAAGCCCACCTTACTTTAAATTAATGTGACTTTTCTTAAATTAACGTAGAAAGGGGGATTGTGATTGACTATGTCCAACAGTTCCTCATCTAATGATCGAGGTTCATTTTATCAACATGTCCTCTGCCTATAAGTAAGGATTATGCATTAGTGAAATACATTCATTTATTAATTCATCATCATTATCTATATATCATTTGTAAAGAAGGAACATGAATTTTTTATGAAATAATGGAGCAGCAGGGATTGAAAAAACTTTTGTGAATAATAAGATAAGTCTTATAATATTTATATGGTGAGTTTTCCTCCCAAATTTACGTGTTCATTATTTATGGCTATTTAATTGATTATAATTATACTCACATTTGTATATGCATTATAAGGGTATATTAATAATTTATGTTTGTGAATGGATATGAGTTGTTAAATCAATTATATTAGGCTTGGAATAACCATGTCTTCTTGACAGTAGTGTCACCTAATTCACCCATCTCCTAAATTCACCGATGAAAAGATGATGGTGATGGTGACAATGATGAAAAATATGATAATCAAGGGTAAGAATTTTTCTCAAATGGAAGGGTAATGATTTTTTTTCAACTTCTAGACTATGAAGGGAAGGGTAATGATTTTTTTTCAACTTCTAGACTATGAAGTACATTATAAGCCTGCAACTGGTAAATAGAAATAAATAAATCCATCTCCTTGACATTTATATATGTTATAATTTTTTCATTTTATTTTCGAATTCTTTCTGTGAGTTGTATTTGAGTCTCAAAACCCTACCATATTGTCAATGCATACATCTACCATAACCATGCAAAATTTCAATGCACACAAACACAAACTAAAAACATTTCAGTGTTGGCTAAATTCTCAAGTCATGGGTAGTCATGGGCCACAATTGCTTCTTTTTTGCGAGCATCCCTTTCCAATTCGAGCCAACCCACCAAATTGTCACACAGGCGCCTTGGCATGCCTAGCACGTGATGCCACCATCGGCACCCAGTGTTATAGACATATTTGGGCACTGCAACCCCAATCACATATGTCCATAAACCAAGGGCTTCTGAGTCCCTAAAAGTGTTGTTTTATGCCCTAAAGGAACAAGGTTAGCTGATTACATCATCTCCCAGAAGTTCTCCACAGAAAAATGCTCAGAACTGGTCAAAACTGGACCATATAGATTGCCCAGTGTTAAGGGTGCAATGCATCTCACCTGCCCAGTGTAAAAAGTGCGATGCATATTGAAAATCCCTTTTGTAAGGTGTGATGGGCAAGAGTAGACAAATGGCAGAGACAATTTGCAAGGTGGATGATCATGGAATCTTCCAGAAACTTCTCCTGTGACACTTGCCTCTCTGAATTCGCCCAGGGATGAGTAAGAGATAATCAATCTCCAAGTGGAATTAAGAACTATCAGAGAGAGGACACTAATCAAAATCCCAGAAGCTGACTCACCCCCCTGCAATCATCTATATATGGATCCCTCATCCCAGAGATCCACAGGCTGGAATATTGTATCTTGTAAGGAAGTGTTGTTGGTTTCCTGGTGGAATATCATAGTGTTGGGTCATCTAAGATTTTCATGAGGTGAAGAAGGGATTTCATGCTGGAAGGATGACGCTGGGTCAGATCAATGGGTTGTAATCCTCTCTTCTAATCTCTATATCAATAAAGATATTCAAGTTTTCCTCCACATTCTTGTATGTTTGCTAATATATGCATGTATGTGGTCAATATATATCTGGTCCTATATTGTTTTATGATTGTAGATCTCTGCACTTTGAAGGTATTATGCTACTTTGACTTTACAGGTACTCTTTGAAGTGGAGTGGTCAAGGGAGGAGTGGCAAAGATCTGTCAAAGGGGAGAAGGAACAAGCAAGGAACCAAGCGAAAGATCGAGGTTGGTATTCTTTGCTCTTATCCTATCTACTTCTCGTAAAGGAAAATGAAAGTAACTTTAATTTGTTTGTTTCTAAGATAGCTACCCATCTTATTGGGACTAGCAGCTCTGCATAGACACTAGATTTCCTGATAACAAAATGGAGACTCCACTAGGTAATGAGTAGTTTTTTTTCTTGTCTATATTTGTTTGCTTTATAAACTTACAGACGGAGCCTGAAGTCAAGCCAGCTAACCTTTGAACTACATTTGCTATGCAAGTGCAAAGTAGATCAATGTTGCTTCAGTCTTTCTCTGGGTTTTTTTTATAAACTGAACAATTGATTTGCAAATTTCCTAATTGCCCTGGTGGTGGCTCAAGTAGCCTCATTAGATCAGCCCCTGTGATTTACATTTACTAACTATCATTTGCTCAACCTAAATCCCTAAACTAAGCTGTAAACTGTGACCCAGAACCAAGTTGAAGTCTCGTCCCTGGACCATCGCACCTTCTCCTCTTGGGAATCTGGATGCATCACACCTCCCATGTGCAGTAGGTGAGATGCATCACACTTTCCCTATGTTACAGGTGCGATGATCGGATAAGACCTCTTCTACTTCCAGATTTTGGTTTTTTATTCACTCTCTTCAGCTTTATTTAGAAGTTTTGTTATCCGTGATCAGTATACCTCTGTGGAAACTCCCTTCCTTTGAATGATTCAACCTCCATTGTACAAGGAACTGTAATTTTTTTTTATGTATTGTTCACCATTTACAGTTCTCCTTTACAAAGAAGTAGTGTAATCAAGTTGTTGTCTTTTGATTTGGAAGTGTCGCACATGTCGTTTTCAGTCAAAGAAAAGAATGATATTGTTCTTGATGGTCGATTACACTGTTACTCTTGTATTTGATTTGAATTAATAGTTTTTCAATCGTCGAAAGCAATTTTCAATTCAAAATCGCAAAGTGTCGTCATTATCTTCCTTTCGTTTTTTTAAAAGAAAATCGGTAGTACTGTCACTTGAAATGATTCAAATTTGTACTTAGCATTCTTTTCTTCATTCACACATTAAGAAAGTGAAAAAAAATACATGCACGTGAATTTGCATTTAGACTATTTGTTGATTTTGATTTAGGACAGTGCATCTAGTGTGTGCTCTCTGCTCTTTGTTGAAAGATTTCTGCTTCTCTTTCCTTAGTAGCTAGGATTTTCATTGCAAAAATAAGATTAAACGATTGTTTATCATCTTAGATTGCAATTTAGGAATTTTATATCTACATCACGCGGTGAAACTGAAAGGCAAACTTCTTAAGAAAGATCAACTGTAAAATAAATTCAATGAACATAAAAACGCTTTGGAACCTAATGCACAACATTTAGAAGTCTAGGCTAGAGATGTATTCCGGCATCGTAAAGCCTGGTAACTATCACTTTCATCTTAGGTTGGGTGATTCCTCCTCTTTGAGATGACAAGTGCCAGTATGGACTTGTGCTCCCACATACTATCGAGTATATATTGGGAGACCACAATAGGCTATATCCTTTATCCTTAGGAAGCTGTGTCTGCCACCCTATCAATCGCAATGCACTGAACATAACATTCGGGAAGATTGACTGCCGTACCGTAAAAAGTATTCTGCAGTTTTGCGATTGGTTTGGTAATCCCTCTATCTAGATTTCCAGAGTAGTCTCTTTCATTCCTTTTCAGACTCCTTAAAGGAAAAGGTCCATCTGAACACTTGTTACTTCAGGCTCATTAAAAATCGCAGGTGACTAGGGTCATCTTTTGCTTTTTCTCGACTCTTAAAATTTGAAAAAGCAAGTTGTGTCAAAGCATATAAAATTTATTTTAATCGGAATAACGTCACTATTCCATCATTGGTCTTAGGTTGAGAAAAATGGAGTCCACCAACCAAGGATTTCCCCTTGGGGGAAATCCTAGTCCTTTCTCCTCTTGGGGAGATGTTGGTGCACCTCATATGGCAACATTGTCCCTCCCAGGATTGACAATCAGCTTGCCCATATGGCTCTTCTCAACCTCTATCGTTCAAACCGCCATGGTTCCTGAGAAATCAAGTCAGCAACTAGATGAGACTAGAGTTACCCCACACCTTCTGCTTCTCTTGTTTCTCCCTCCCCTCCTTCCTCTTCACTTGGTGAAGCTGGTAAAGCTAAAAACCAAGTAACTGAGAAGAAGAAGAAAGGGAAGGAGAAAGAGAAGAAGAAGGAGCCAAAGGCAAAAAGTGGCAATCGTGCATCGTTTAGCGAAAATCCACACACTGCACCGTCCAGACCTAAATCTCCATGTGTCATTTGAAAAGGAGACCACTATCATTGAGATTTTCCTTGTATCCCTCGGATCTTAAGGGACCGGTCTCCTCATTTGCACAATCTGGTGTCGTCAACCTCTAACGATCATGTTGAAAGTACATCGTCAACTAGTGAAAACGAAGTCTCTGGACAAAAGGGAAAATGTAAATTCCCTTCTAGACTGTGCGAAGGCAGTCATGCCATCCACTGTTGTCCCTTCCTGGATGAAGCTAAAAGAGTCTTGGATAACCGTCTTGCTTCACCGCTACGGCTTCCTCCTGGGTACAAGAAACTCTTGTCGAGTCCATCGCTAGTGGAAAATCTGACTGACATGCCCTTGTGGTCAGTCGAAGCATCTACCATTGAAGATAAACCCTCTAAGTCCACACCAGACGAAAGTCAAAAGGTTGAGGTGGCAATCGACCCAGTCTTGTCTCCAGAAGGTCCGTCTTTAGATGATACAGTCACCGAAGAGAATGAGAATGACACCGTTCAAATTCTTTTCGTAAACAAAAACCCCGATGAACATTGGGAAAATTTACCCGTTCCTTTACCATAGGAAGGAAGTTCGTCAGAGTCATATCTGGTCATCTCTTCGGTCCCACCTCCAAGCAACCTAGTCATTTCCTTCGATTGGAATCTACTAAGCAGACCCCGTCTACCATCTAATGTACCATTCCGAATCATTGTAAAAGCTTACAGAATGGTCATGGTCGGTACTATCATAGATGAAGGGGCTTCTGTGAGTATCCTTTCCTCGACTGCTTGGAAAGAACTTGGTCCACCATTGCTTATGCCTGAGATGAGAAATTTAACAGGCTTCGACAAAAGAACCAATCGACCGTTAGGGATCCTTCCAAATGTGCCTATAACTTTGAGAAGGAAAACCATGTATATGAATGTAATGGTAGTCTAAGGACCTTTAGATTAAAATCTACTCCTTGGGCATGACTATATTTATAGCATGGGAGCCATTGTCTCCTCACTCTTTCAAGTAATGTGTTTTCCGCATGAAGGTCGAGTGGTCCAGCTCATAGACCAGCTTTCGTTCCCCGGTTCACACATAGCTAATAGTCAAGTACCATCCCTAACTGGTATTTTCATGCAAGGAATGTCTCATCAATCTCCAGTCCATCCACCTGAAGAGCGCATGTAATTTGGGGGTCGTGACTGAAACCCAGGGGACATGCACCCTGGTCTCCTTCAGCAGGAAAACTTCAGGTATAGGGTAGGTTTCCGCGAAGGATATATGACTAGTTTGACACACCCGTCCATTTAGGAAGATGGGATTAGACTGGAATAAGATACCTCCGTTAGAAGGTAGGCCTTTCCCAATAGAACAAATGTTTTGTCTACAAATTAAAGGGTAACCTGGAAAAGGTAGGCCTTTCCTGACAAAACAAATGTTTTGTCTGCAAATTGAAGGGTAACCTCGAAACTCTACTTCACTATACTTGGGGGCATGCAAACCTTTTTGCATGCAAGTTAAGAGCAACCATTTATTTTCTTAGTTTGTAGATTCTCAAACCCTTTAAACTTGTAGGATTGGTCATTCCTAGCTTGCATAATGAAAGGATGCGGAGCATAGTTTCGAATGGTGCAAGCTCCTTAAAAATTGAACCTATTGATGAGATATCCTTATTATACAACTGGCACGAGTAATTTTTATGTGAAGTTTAAGCTCGTTAAAAATCAAACCTAAGAAATGAGCTAATGTTCCCCCAGATTTTAAGCTCATTAAAAAATGAACCAACCTCCGGTAAATAACCTTTGTGAATGCATTATCGTCAGCTTCTGGGCCCTGGTCATGTTCCTGCCATCACCTCCACTCTGTTTTAGCCGATCATACGCCTCCATTTGATTATTTACCCTTTTGATAAATAGCTGCGAAGAGTGATTCTGTTAGCCATCCTTGTGACACTGCCATGATTGGAAAATTCCAAACCTTACCTGAAATTAGTAGCTACCTAAAAATATCACTCATTCCTCAAAGACGAGTCTCCTTTAAGCTCTTTTCACCTGACTCATAAAATATGAAAAGATTGCTGAGCAGTTGGCCTATCTAGCTCGTTAAAGCTACTGGGAGTGTTATCCCTCCTCTAGATTTTAATCTTTTTGGACCTGAGGGATTATTACACAAAAAGATCGAGTGCTTGTCTTGTTTGGCTCGTTAAAACTATTGAAAATTCATCCCTTTTGTATTATTTTATACTTTTTCGGACTTAAGGGATTATATGACGAAAAATGATTACTGGAGTTTCCTTTCCATCCCTTTTCAGACTCTCTAAAATTGAAAAAGGACTGAGTTGTCTTTGTCGTTAAACTCGTTAAAACCAATAGCGACAAACTTGTCCATGCAGACAAGAAATGAGTTTCATTGTCGCTAGGCTCGTTAAAACATAGTGATGGGTTTTCCCGAAGTGCAAATTATATAGAACAAGCATATGTTATCCTCCTCAAGCTTGATAAAAATGAAGAGGTACTAGTCAGCAATGACTGGGGAAAATTGGGAAGAAAACTTGAAGAAACTTTATTGGTAGCGAGTCACTCTTGGACATGACACTTTCACTCCATCACCATGATTGAGTCAGGTTGGGTTATTCCATTCACTAGTCATAATACCATTGGTCCACCGTACCATCCATATTTGGGGTTAACATTATCAATCCATTTCAGTGTCGCCAATATGTTCAAGAGAAGTCGATCAGAGAATTCACTAACCCATCTTGTGTCTCATCCACTGTAACACCTTCACGTTTCATTCTTTCATGACCACCACCCTGAACCCTGTATCATCAGATCATTTTCACCTCCACAAATTCATTTGCTCCATTCCGTGTCGTAGATGTGGGATTCATTAAGGCCCTCCTACGACGGGTCACTTCTTGTCGACGACAGCTCATTATCCAAGAAGTCGACCTAGGAACAACCCTTTCAGTACTTTGAACCTTGCATGCCTCAATGGCAAGTTTCTCACTTCCAGTGACAGGTTTACATCAATGGCCTTCGACCGAAAGATTTTGCATGGTGTTCGACGCCAAGTCCCTTTTTCACACCATGCGAATTGTACTGTAGTACCTTGAGGGTCATCATCATTATTGGTGATTCCTCTTGCGCCTGTTAACAGCTTACATCATTGGCTGGTAATTAGGTGATGTCTTTCCATGTTCCACTCTGGAACATTTTTCACGTGGATCGACTTGTACATCGGGCGAAGATTGGATAAGTTTGAAGACCCCGGATCTAGTTTCATCCATCCAGGCTACAATATATTCCGGAAAATAAAGACATCAAATGTACATCATTGCTGCATAGATGATCATCCAAATCAAAGGATGATGTCTCTACCAGAATCATCAGTCTACCACAAAAACGATTGTTTGTCCTATGTACATGAAAATGAATTTATAAAGCTGAGCATGGGAATGCCCGCCTCAGGTGGATCATGAAAATACTATGAAGATAATGTATTGCATTGTATCTTATTACAGGTCGCCTTCCAGTTCGAAAGAACCTCAGATCCTCATGATAAAGCATTTCACCGACATCAAAAGATTTTCGACCTCACGCTTTAGGGGGCAACTGTTATAGACATATTTGGGCACTGCAACCTCAATCACATATGTCCATAAACCAAGGGCTTCTGATTC
The DNA here is from genome assembly GCA_000404065.3 of Pinus taeda. Classification (NCBI taxonomy): domain Eukaryota; kingdom Viridiplantae; phylum Streptophyta; class Pinopsida; order Pinales; family Pinaceae; genus Pinus; species Pinus taeda. Next base: position 230,125 of record APFE031318452.1, read on the forward strand.
CCTAAAAGTGTTGTTTCATGCCCTAAAGGAACAAGGTCAGCTGATTACATCATCTCCCAGAAGTTCTCCACAGAAAACTGCTCAGAACTGGTCAAAACTAGATCATACAGATTGTCGATTGCTAAGGGTGCGATGCATCTCACCTGCCCAATGTAAAATGTGCGATGCATACTAGAAATCCATTCTATAAGGTGCGATGGGCGAGAGTAGACAAATGGCAGAGATATTTTGCAAGGTGGATGATCATGGAATCTTCCAAAAACTTCTCCTGTGACACTTGCCTCTCTGAATTCACCTAGGATGAGTAAGAGATCATCAATATCCAAGTGGAATCAAGGACTATCAGAGAGAAGACACTAATCAAAATACCAGAGATGACTCACCCCCTGGTGGAATATCATATGTTGGGTGGTCTAAGCTTTTCATGAGGTGAAGAAGGCCTTTCATGTTGGGAGGATGACGCTGGGTCAGATCAATGGGCTGTAATCCTCTCTTCTAATCTCTATATCAATAAAGATATTCAAGTTTTCCTCCAAATTCTTGTATGTTTGCCAATATATGCATGTATGTGGTCAATATATATCTGGTCCTATATTGTTTATGATTGTAGATCTCTGCACTTTGAAGGTATTATGATGCTTTGACTTTACAGGTACTCTTTGAAGTGGAGTGGTCAAGGGAGGAGCGACAAAGATCTATCAAAGGGGAGAAGGAACAAGCAGGGAACCAAGTGAAAGATCGAGGTTGGTATTCTTTGATCTTCTCCTATCTACTTCTTGTAAAGGAAAATGAAAGTAACTTTAATCTGTTTGTTTCTAAGATAGCTACCCGTCTTAGTGGGACTAGCAGCTCTGCATAGACACTAGATTTCCTGATAACACCCAGGCCCCCCACCTTCTTTCACTCATTAATGACAACAAGATATTATAATATGTTAGTACCATGTCATATAATAAATCAATTGCAAACCGAATTTTAACACCTAAACATTGTTTTTGTCAATTTTCTAAAAATCACTATGAGACCCTTTGGTGGAACTATGTTCATGGGAAATCATGGGCCGACCTTACTTCTTTTATGCAGGTGCCCCTTTCCAAGTCGCGTTGACACACAAACTCATTACGCAAGCATCCCTACTAGGAGGGTGCTCTAATGTTCCTAGAACGTGATGCCCCCATCGGTGTCATGTGCCCTGGCGTGCCCAACATGCAACACCCCCATGGGTTTTTGTGCACCCTACCTTCATGTCAGCACACCCAGGGCACAGGAATTCACCCTGCTATGCAAATTAGTGAACAAAAAAATATTATCATTTTTTATTTGCATGTTGCATGATCAATTAATTATAAACTAACTTTTAACATCGAAACATTAATTTACTTAATTTTCTAAATATCATTATGAGACCCACTTGTGGGAACTCTATTCATGGGTAGTCATGGGCTAACATTACATCTTTTAAGCGAGCAACCCTTTCCAAGTCAGGTGGACCCACCAACTTGTCGCATGGGCACCCCTGCCAAGCAGTCATTGTGACGTGCCCAACACCTGACACCCCCATGGGTGTCGAGCACCCTGGCGTGCCCAACACATGATGCCCCCATGAGCGTCAGGTGGCATGCCTAGCATGCGACACCCCCATGGGAACCCAAGTGCCCCACCTTCGTTCACTCATAAATGAAAACAAAATATTATAATTTGTTAGTACCATCTTGCATAATCAGTTAATTATAAACTGACTTTTAACACCTAAACATTACTTTAGCCAGTTTTCTAAAAATCATTATGAGACCCCTTGGTGGGAACTTTGTTCATGGGAATTCATGGGCCAACCTTACTTCTTCATACTTTATAATTTTCAACATTTTGATATCATTAATATTATTCCTCATCCATCTCATCATTTGTATCATCCAGTTCATAATTCATGTACAAAGGATTCACCATATCATCATCATCATCATCTAAATAATCATTTGGAACATGTTCTTCTACATTTGGTTCAACTTCTTCAAGTTCTTCATCCAACACAATGTCAATATCATACAGTTCATCCAAATTAAAATTGTCTCAATTAACATATATTCCTTGAACTTCTTCCACATCCTCATCTAACACTGCATCAACCCCTTTCTCCTCTATATCATCTTCTTCTTCTGCTACATTATACTTTACAGGCCTTCCTCTAGGATCATATCTAACAACATATGACCAACCTGCTTTACTTAGAATGTCTACATAAAATAACTGTTCACTGTTCCCTCTAATATTGGCTCAAGATTCATTGTATCAACCATGGTAAATTCTTTGGCATGCTCAATAATATTTCTATTAGGGTAACATTCATGGATTCATAGCCTAAACCATTTGACATCGAACAGAACTATTTTGAACGATTCAAAGTCACATTCAAGTATATCACGCAGATATCCATATTATCGATTCTCAAAGAGTTATGGATTTTTTTTACCTTCAGAGGAAACAATGATAAATTCAAATACTACAGTTATCCCACTATCATAACTTTTCAACTTTGCATCCAACCTTTTGATGCTAAATTTGCAGCCATTTCACAACATTTTGTTGTGGTGTTTCAAGTGAAATACATAAAACACATAAAAAAATGCATTGGCAATTAATAAGTATACATATTTATACTTGCAAATTTTGAAAATTAAGGAAAAAACACACCATATGCATCAATATAATTGTAAAAAAACTTGGTATGGGTGAATATGCTTGCTTGATAATCTTTTAAACCATATGCGAAATCAATTTCCCTTTGTGTAATATTGGTATCTCCACTACATTGAGCTTCTTTGACCAATGAAGACACACCATACCATGATAAGCTACCATTATTAGTTTTTTTGCATCGTTCAATCCATACCTTCATCCAATCTTTATTATTCGTAGTGTATAATTGTATTTCATCCCACTCTCGATTAGTTGTATTAAAATAAAACAATTCACATATATATAATCAGTTCCCATTTTATACCTTCATAATAATGGATTATGTAGGAAGACTAAAAATTAAATAAGTACGATATACATAAAAACAAATAAGTCAAATGTTCTATAAATATCCACTATCCACTTACATCTCACTTTCCTCATTCTACCTTTCCCCAATAGGTGCTCCCCTTCAAAATCGTCGATGAAGTTGACATCCCGAATGTGATCCAATACATTAATACTTTTTGATATTTCATCGCTCTATTGATGAATATAAGACATGGTTTGATATACCATAGAACCCTTAGGGCATTCCCATTGTCTAACTAAAGTCTTCTATGATTCCAAGTACCTCTCAACCATCCACATTGATCTTGTGTGTATAGGTCCAAACTTTTCAATTTCCTCGACTTGGTTTATGATGTTGTGTTCTTTTGCATTGAAAAATGTCATAGGTAGATACTTTTTCATTTCATACATTAGGCTAGGAATTTGTTTTCTCCAATACTTTATATATTCTTTATCAATTTCTTTAGATGACAACTATCTACAAATGGAGCAAGAAAATCACAGGTTTCAACAAAAAAAATAAAATAATATAGTATAACATGATGACAAGCAAAACACATGTAGTGAAAATATGTGACACAACAACTTATTGAAAAAATTACACTTTTCACATAAATCTCCACTTACCTCGTGTATTTTCCAAGATCATATATAACTTGTTTGACATTAGTCAAATTTTTCTGAGAGAGATAAAGGTAGAACATACTGTAACAAAAATAATGATTGGGAATTCCTGTTTATTAGGTGCAAACCCTGGAAGTAATGATTGACGCTATGTGATTCATTTCACTAGTTTCAATCCCACTTCTTCACCCCTATGAGCATCACCTGATGCAATGAGTGCTAAGTGGACAATTCAAAAATCATGAAAAATTAGTCAGTTACGACTACCTCTCATGGAAATGGTCATAGATGAATGACTTACTTAATGCAATTGAATCCCAAAATTGATATCTAATATAATTCACTATGAAAACCCCTCATTACTTAAATTCAAAAGAGTGAAGGGAACTCTACTTGAGTGTTTCATGAGGCACAATACTTGCTAAGGTTTTTCAAATGGGGTAGCAAGCTAAGTGGACTTGATTGTGGGGAAAACTCCATAGTTAAGCGTGGTTGAGCTAGAGGCATTCTAGGATGGGTGAACTCTCGGGATGTTTTGGTTATCGAGTACAAGCCCTAAAAGTGATGATTAATGCTATGTGATTCATTTCACTAGTTTCAATCCCACTTCTTCACCCCTGTGAGTATCACCTGATGCAATGAGTGTTGAGAGTAAAATTCAAAAATCGCGAGAAATTAGTTAGTTACGAGTACCTCTCATGGAAATGGTCATAGATGAATGGCTTACTTAACGCAGTTGAATCCCAGAAATGATATCTAGTAATGATATATCATTATTTTTTCCCAAATTAGTAGAAAAAGAACTCTAATTAACAAAAAGTTTCACCAATGTATAAAATATATATAGACCAAAATAATTACCTTTATGAATGTATGCCAATCATGAGTTTTTACCCCACTTCATTCACCTTTCTTTGTTAGGATATTCTCTATGTTTGAAGAAAATCTACTTGGAAATTTAATGTTTTCAATAACCTCTTTAACATGCTTGTTTTTCTACCTTAACAACAACCATGAAAGGCTTCTTATATTTTGGTTGTCTCCATTGTAATTTGAATGAATCACACTTTTCAATGCATGGTCGGCCTCCTTAATGTCATTACAAATCTTGAATATTTTTTCTTTATCTCTCCTTCCATCTAAGATTCGCCATAAGGTCTATGTTACATTCTTCTTGATGTGCATTGTATCAAACAAATGAACACTTTATAGGTTCTCATAGTAGGGAAGTCTATTGATTTTCTTGGGATATCTTTGCATTCATCGTGGAAGTGCCTTGCTATTAATTCTTTCATGACCTACAATGTGAATCATAGATAAAGATATTATCGCAACAATATAACCTGTCAATTAATACATTGAAGAAAATGCCATAAAGAGATAAAATAATCCAAACATATAATGTATATTGGTACATAGACAGTTTGATTGTAATATTCCAAATTGAAATTTATATATAATAGGAGACACATGAACTAGGCTATAGAAAATAAAATCTCAAATATGCATGCACTATCAAAAACACCAAGAAACTAGGCAAATAAGTTGAGCCATTTTATTAAATTATGAACTGTAAGGAGTACACATAGAAAGGAACAAGTGCACTTGGGCTTGCATAAGAAAGCTGGAGCAAACCCATGTGGAAGAGATGACCCCACGAGCTAGGAAACATTGACCCAATATTCTTCTACCCAGACCTAGAAAATGACAACTACTGCTGCACTAGAAATGTTGATAATGACCCTTTGTGGTGCCCAAAATCACCTAAAAATTCATTTATATTTCCCCCCAAATATACTCGACCAACCCATAAAGGAATCTGCCTCAGACTAATCACCTAGAAAAACCACAAAATGGTGCAAATTACTAGCTGAGTAATAAAACAAAATGGATAAAAAAGGGGGATTTATGGCTTGAATACTACCCAAAAAATTCTAAAACCCTCTCCTCCAAATACCCATAAAAACCCAGAAGGGATTTGGTCTAGTTCCAACTGTCCAAATTCACCCCCAATTCTTGTGAGATCCTCCATGAACTAGATAATTCATACTACAAGAATTGAGACACTAAATTCCCTCCAAAATGTTAGGAAAATTATCTCAACACTCTTCCTTATACCTCCTATAAAGCCCAACTCCAAACTCCTGGTCAAGTCTCCCCCACAATTAACTCCCTTCTATGAATTGTGCAGTCCATGAGTTCCTCTACATGGGACCAACATAGGAAAACTTGGCATAATAGATAGCCCCAAAATTGACCTGAAATCTCCAACAAATACCAAGGGAAACCAACCCACAAAATTTCAGAACCAATCCCAACACAAGATGGCTCTCCCAAGAAATGTGTACTCTTGTTTTATGTCCCAACTTCTCCACGTGATGACTAGTTGTTCCTACAAAGTCCTCCTAGAACAACTCTAAAGTGTGAATATGTCTCCCCTAGAGTGGCACTCAAAGTCCACTAAAGGTAGAGTGGATATCTCCACTTGGAATCCCTTAGTGTTGAACAACACTTAGTTATCTTGGTTCAACAGCTGAAGAGAACTTGGTTCTATTGTCAAATTATCAAAAACCCCTAAAATTAGAGCCTCACCTCCAATATATAGCTAGCCATCCCTCATGCTCCTTGTGGGCTCCACCCATCAAATTCCCTCTCTCACCCAATTCAAATTCTTCCAAGGGTTCCATATTCCCTTGGAGTGACCCCCACTCTACACTTCCCACTGAATTTCTTGTCTTTTCTAATGTTTGGGGGTGGCACCTTTATAAATTTTCCTTTTTCACCCACTTTTCCTAAGTTTGTATGCCAAATATTTATTAACTGCCAAAAAATTCAAAATTGAGAATTCTCTTGAAAATTTATTAATTAGGGACATGACATTCCTCCCCACCAAAAATTTCTTGTCCTCAACAAATGCCTAAACAAGTGCCCCCTCTTTCAACTAACCCAATGGCTACTGCAACTGATACCAAGGTCCCAAATCTGCCATTGGGTCATCCTTGTCCCCAACACTATCATGTCATGAAGGAGTCCCTCGATACTAGGACCCCAAGTCATCTTGGTCAAAATGAAGCACCCATTGCTCCACTCACTGTTCAACCTCGTATAGGCATCTGAGGTCCTCTACATACCATATGTAAAGAGAGTATCGCGAGCATATAAATTCTTGTTTGTCTCCCTTTATAGCTGCTCTATTTAGTCATCCATCCATTGTACTTGAAGGGTAGAACCATTCTACTTGAAGGGTAGAAACCAGAAGATATAATCCAACTCTATGGCAATAAATCCATCCCTACGTGGGCTTTCCCTGAAAGCCGCATGTTGGTCATTCCTACATGTTGATGAAATCCCCCATGCAAATAAAAGATCACTTAAATCTAATGGAAGGTCAGAATGATCTCCCCTATCAAACCCATCTCACCCCCAAAGATTGTTGAACTACCAAGTACTATGATGCCAGGGTCCCAAGCTCATCACAGGAAGAAATTGTCTTGTAGACCCTGTGACACTCTGATCATGACTAACTCTCTAACATGCTCATACCAAAGCCCCATCTCTTGCAACTCTCGGCCATAATATATGTGATGATCGAAGTTATACCCAACCTCCTAAGGGGACTCAATAATTCCCGCTCCTATCACTCCATGATTGGCTCCAATCCTGAACAACCACCTACCTCACCATATGATGAAGACCTCATTTATCCCCCTTATTTCAACCTGATAATGAGCCAGATCATCGACTATCCCGACCATACTCACTAATGGAGTGTCCCCCACATCAATTGGTTCCTTGGTTCCCATAACCATAATAGAAGTCCACAACTCCCACACCTCACGGGTTATCGCTGCATAGCACTTCTACCCACTAGAGCCCATTTAAGCATCATCTTTGACCCCTAGATGTATACCATAGGTGGGCCCCAAGTGTCAAGAATCTATCCCAAGCATGCAAATCTACCTTGCTCCTACCAGACCATGAAGTGAAATCCACTATCCCAACTTCTGATGATACACCTGGACGCTGCTCAAAGTCCAGGTACCCTCCTATAGATGAATTTTATCATCCATTGTCCCTCAAGCTCTTATAGCAGCTCATACTATCTCGCGAGAAATGCATCATGAAACTCCCTTGCAATCGGCTCCCCAATTGTGAGCATATGCATAAAAATTATGCTACCTTCGCAATAAACCACATCATCCCTAAGTTTGTATCTATCAACTCATGCCTCCACAAAATGTCTCAATTGGATAATATCCTCCCTGCACATGACACGTGGTGTCTCATCCAACTCCCTCAGGTGGGCCCCCCATTTCCTATTGCCTGAACAGAGAGCATCAAGGGGTATCAACCAAATGCTCTGTAACCATAAGCAACACTAGAGAGTGATGGGTAGGTAGGTCCCCAAGGGTATGATCAAGATTCTGTAGGGATACTAAAAATTAATCCTATGGATATTCCTCTCTCTATGTCAAATCTATTGATAACCCAATCGAATACATGTCTCCAGTGAACATGGCATCCCTAGAAGCCTGACCACATCCTCATTGATCTTATGTGAGATGCACCCAACGGTACACATCATGTCCCTATCCATAAGTCTCCTTAGAGGTGAAGCTCTAAGAGCCCACTGTGTTGCACCATATGCCACTACATGTTACCAACTATCCATGTACTCCACAGAATGTCATTGTACCTAGCGGCCTATCCCTGTACACCCCTGGATACCCTGTGCTACTACTAGACCATTCCATATCATCTTGTATCCTGCCTATGTCACTATATCTGGCACTCGCCATGTGTACTTAGTGTGATGGGAATCACTCCTCCTACTCAACAATGCACACAAACATGCTACAACAGACAACCATGCATCTTCATGATCCTATGTAGGCCACTACTTATCACTGCATGCTCCTACACATCCCTGGATGTCATGGCCTAAATATGTGACAATATGTGTCGGCCCACACCCAACTGCCATCATCACCTCCATCATCGCATCATCATACCCTTGGATGAATGGATCTCCCCTCCAAATTCCCCTAGAGGGACTCAAGAAGTGAATCTCCCTAGGTACCAGCAGCGATGCCACCACTACATTTCTCCTTCCTGTCCTCTATCGCCCACATAACTGTGGAGAATCCCAACCCCATATAAGGAACTGTCTGGTGGTTTTCCAATGCCACCTCCTCCGACAATCTCCTACCAGAGTGTGCTGATTATCTTGTGACCCCATGCATAACCATCATAACTCGATGACCCATGGAAATTCCTCACAAACTGACTTACCACTGGTGCTGACTGAAAATTCCCTAGAAAATGTGTGCACTCAACCACTAGGTCAACTATAACACCAATTCCATAGTCAATCTATGTATTTGGAAAATTGTAGATAGTCCCACCTAGATCCCAATGCCAACCTGGGCCTTTAGTATCCATGATGCCTGAACATGCTTGCTGACTCCCACTCTAGCCTATAATCAACTCCATACGTGTAGCTCACTCCACCAGGTACCTCCTCAAAATCTCTTGTCATCCAACCCCAAGGAAACGATCGAAACCACAAACCATCATACACTGAACTAGCCCTCCAACCCACAAACGTTTCACAGTATGCAACCGATGTCATCTAGTCTCATTTGCTTGGTAAACACATATAATATGTCTATATAACTCCACTTCTCTCTCTCCCCTATATATAAGTAGCTTAGAAATGCTACAAGCCCCATCTATATAAGACTGAAGAGAGATAATGTCAGGAAGTATTGTATTTTGCTAGCAGTTTGTGCATCTATCTGGTCTAAATTGGGGGTTGGCCCAAAATATGATATCTCTTCCTCCTCCACCATGGGCTTTAGATGGGTCACAGCCTACCCCTCCATGACTATCTCACATCCCTCTATGTGTTCACCACGATGTTGTAGGTGGTCGTTATCATGAGAATCAGTCATGGATTCGAGTACCTTTGTGTCTCCTAACACCTCATCTATGGATGACACTTCAACAACATATTTATTTAAGGGTGTAGGCTCTACTCTCTCCAACAAGGTGTCAACTGGTGCTAACAAAGAGGTCTCCAATAATGGTGACTCTTGCACCACACTGGGTATATCGATGTTCCCCTCACCATCATGCATGTACTCATAATCAACCTCATTCTCAGGCTCCTGGCATTCAAATGCTAGTCTCCACAAGAAACAAATGCCCCCTGGTCTCATCCTCTAACAGCCCTCTTCTACAAGATGATCTCACCCTTTACCTATGCTTCTCCTTCTCTGGCTCATCCAAAAAATTAGGCAAGGTAGGACAATGAAATTGTCCATACATATGGGTGTTTTACTATTAGGTTGTGCATGCTTGGCTTCTTTTATGGTTTTGTACCATTTGTTACATCCCCTCTAGGACTTGTTGGTTTTTCCTCCTTAAATTTCAATTCTAACTCATCAACTCCTCCATGATCCCTTGTGTACATTTCCCTTTCTTTGTCATTGGAGTGCCGATAAATTCACTAGTCACTATGCATGCATGGCCAAAACCTCCATGATCTTGCTAGCTCCCCCACAGCTATCCAAGATCATGCTCTGATACCAATGTAAAATTCAAAACTGAAATTTACAGCTAATAACAGACACATGAACTAGGCTATTGAAAGTAAAATCACAAATACGCATGCATGATAAAAACACCAAGAAATTGGGAAAATAAGTTGAGCCATTTTACTAAATTATGAACTGTAAGGAATACATATATCAAGTAACAAGTGCACCTGGGCTTGCATAAGCAAGCTAGATCAAACCCATGTGGAAGAGATGACTCCATGAGCTAGGAAACTTCAACCCAATATTATTTTGCGCATACCCAAAAACTGACAACTGTTGTTTCCCTAGAAATGCTGAGAATGACCCTTTGTGGAGCCCAAAATTACCTAAAAATGAAACTATTGCTTCTCCTAAAAATAATTAACCAAACCTAGAAAGGAATCTAGCCTGAATACTGCCCGAAAAAATTCTGCAAATTTAACTGCGACCTCTCCTCCAAATACCCATAAAATCCCAGAAGTGGTTTGGTCTAGTTCCAACCTTCGAAATTCACCCCTAATTCTTGTGATATCCTCCACTAACTGGGTAATTCATACTATAGGAATTCAACCACTAAATTACCTCCAAAATACTAGGAAAATTCCCTCGACACTCCTCCTTGTATATCCTAGCAAGCCCAGCTCCAAACTCCCAGTCAAGTCTCTCCCACAATTAACTCCCTTCTATGAACTGTGCATCTAGAAGTTCCTCTACACAGGCCCGACATAGGAAAAACTTAGCACAATAGATAGCTCCAAGTGAGCCCCAAAATTTACATGAAATTTCCAGCAAATACCAAGGGAAACCAACCCACAAAATCCCAGAACCAATCCCAACACAAGATGGCTCTCCCAAGAAATGTGTACTCCTATTTTGCATCCCAACTACTCCACATGATGATTGGTTTTGCCCGCAAACTCCTCCCATAACAACTCTGATGTGTGAAGAGGTATCCCCTAGAGTGGCACTCAAATTCCACTGAAGGTAGAGTGGAGATATTTTCTTGGAATCCCATAGTGTTAAACAACACTTAGTTGTCTTGGCTCAACAGCTCAAGAGAACTTGGTTCTATTATCAAATTATCAAAAGCCCATAAAATGAGAGCCTCACCTCCTATTTATAGCTAGTCGTCCCTCATGCTCCTTGTGGGCTCCACCCATCAAATTTCCTCTCTCACCCAATTCGAATTCCTCCAAGGGGTGTGTATTCCCTTGGAGTGGCTCCCACTCTCCACTTACCATCAATTTTCTTGGCTTTTCTAATGTTTGGGGGTGGCACCTTTATAAATTTTCCTTTTTTGCCCACTTTTCCGCCAAATATTTATTAACTGCCAAAAACTGAAAAATTGAGAATTCCCTTAGCAAAATTATTAATTGGGGACATGACATCGCTCCATATCTTGAGAGACTCTATTATATTGCAACTTCCATGCACAAGGTGTCATTCTTCGTGGTCTTATTCTAGTCTCTTCTTTCCCAATTAAAATATTTTTTCCAGTACTTCGGTACTTATGATTCTTAGAAAATAAATTCCTACACTCATCAAACACCTCCTTTCCTAAGCTTCTTAAACGACGAGATTTAATCTTAGGATTAAAAACTGGGCAAGAAAATTTACCCTTTGTTTGAAGCCCTGAAAGAGATGGAATAATTTTTATATCAATTATTTTAAGTATGTATAATGAAGGTTGAACTATTTAAAAAACATGCTTGAGATGAACTTCATAAAATTAAACACTATTAAAGTGCAGGGTAACATGATAACATATAACATAAATGTGTTAGCCCTAGCGCATCATGAATTTTCCATACAAGCATTGCAAAAAATTCAAATTCCCATTGTGCAATTACTAGTCTAGAGATATCATACATAGTGACATCATTCCATAACTCCACTAACTCATCGATAAGAGGCTCGATATATATTCACATCTTTGACCTAGTACTTACTTAATTGATTGAACATACAATACATAGTTACTACAAATATGAGTAAATAAAAAAATTTATAAGACATAATTATAAGGCATAATTGAACATATATGAGTGAATTAACAAAAAAATATAGGATGTAATTATGAAACAAACAAGATAAATGAGATGTTATTGTGTTAAAAAAAAAATATTTGAAACAAATTAATACTTGGAACAATCATTGTCAACATTATGTGCTCCTTCTTTATTGACGTCCATAGATTAATTTTATTGTTGATAACAAAAACAAGTCACACTGAGTAAGTATATATGGCCTCTGCTAATGAAAACCTAATATTACAAGGTTCTCTTTTAAACTCTGGCCACTTTTCCTCTATATTCCTAAATGAAGATCCATCTTCAGGCATTCGAAGAACACCATCTTCACTTTTATTCCTTGCATAGTAATCCATAAGTTTTGCTATGCTTTTGCACCTGAACAATTTTCACAAATGTGGAATTATGGGAATATGATGAAGAACCTTGCGAGACACCTTTTTTGTTACTTTATCGGTTTGATATCTACTCTCACCACATTTTGGGCATTTTTATTTCAACACATGTTCTTTATAATACAAAATATCATCATTAGGGCATGCATGAATAGTTTGATACTCCATTCCAATATCTTTCATAACAACATGTAAATCTCGATACATACGAATGAAAACCTTTGATGGTGGTAACATAAATTCACCTAATAATATACAACATAAAAAAATAGTATTGGTTAATGTACTAAAAAATATTAATCTTACATATTGCATCCAAATGTTACAAATTAATGAAATGATGCAGATCAACGTACTAACATTAAAAACAATCGAAAAAACAATTTATTTATCATGTATATATTACTAAATGTCACAAAATATATTACATACCTTAGTAGTTGTGTCAAACATATGTTTGACAAACCATTCACCACCTTTAAGTTGACGAAAAACAATAGAGTAGAGATAAGAGATGTTTTTGAGCCTTCATAAAGAGATTTAGTTGTCATCTCAGGTACAGGTAAACCAAAATCACGTTCATCATACTGGTTTTCATCATCATCCATTCTAGCATAATTAAATGTATCATGGATCAATCTATTTGTTTGATCTTCTTCAACTATGTTATCAACATCATTATCTTTTTCCATGGGATCATTATCTTGATCCTCAATATTAATTGCTCCATGTTCCTCAATAGGTGCGTGTACTACAACCACCTCTCCCTCATCGAACAATTCCCTAGGGGGTTGATACTATACAATTACAATCAATAAAGTAATATTAGTATATATAACAAATATTGAAACATCTATATAACAATAATTTACAAATATAATATATAAGGAAAACAAAGACAAATAGAAAGACAACTTAGGTGAGACCAAGAAACAAATACAACAAATCAAAGATGATGCTTGTGCAATTTATCAAGATATTAAAGAATATGCTGAAAAATATAAGAAATATGTTACTTTTCTTGACATATAGGAAGTGAGACACTTTCTGAGATATATAGTCACGACCATTATAAAAAAACATATTGATATTATTTTGCATTCATCATTGCAATGTCATATTCTTTCTTAATGTCATATTTTTAATAGTAGACACTAAAAATTTATTAATAATGTTCCTTAAAAACCCATGATTAACCTCTAAATTCTCTAGGTCCAGATTAACCCCCTAAACCTACATTAACCCCCTAACACCTTAACCCAATTTCCCTAATCCCTTAAACCCATAACCCTTCAGCCCTGAACCCCTAACCCCTAAACCCTTAAACAATAACCCCTTATCCATAAGCCCATAAATTAATTAACCCCTAACTTAACCTAACGCCTTAAATGACCCTAAAAAACAATAAAATAATATTTCTAATCCACATCAAGATGACAACATATTTCAAACACCACTCAAAATAATATTACAAAATACATTTTTTTTTGCTGAAGCAAGAGTCGTTCCTTCTATTTCATTAAAATAGAAAATATTTTACATAAATTACAACGTTCCACAAGGCACTCTGGGCAAAGGAAAATTTAATCTCTAATTGTCAAGGACATCGAGCCAAAGGCATAAACCCCCAACCCTACAAACATAACCTCAAAACCCTAAGAAGATAGACAATGCTTAGGCCATTCGGTTAGAAGAACATGCGAAAATCCATGATTCCCCCTACTAAACTGAACAACCAAACTTGCATCTTTAATCATTATCGTCCATTCTCCTCGCTCAATCCAATGGTAGAGGAAGATATCGCAATACCAAGACACTTAGTGCTTAATGACCAAGAACAACCAACATGCACGATTGTTCCTAACCGTAGATCCACCTTGCAAAATCCGATGGTGGAGGATCATATCACATGGGTCTAAAGCCCCAAACATTATTGTGTGATGAGGGCGGTATTTAGTCCCTCCCCAATGCCACATGTAGGTAGGTGAGTGGAATCACTTCCATTTCGGAAATACCGCTTCCTGCTTGAGAGGATTGCGATAAACCAAATAGCACCAAGGGAGCGGTTTTATATCCCGAAAAAGAAAATCGGGGGTATTCTAGCCACCGAGAAAGCTAGGATTCCGGCGCCTTGCATCATCTCCTCTACGCCTGTCCATGAACCCAAGAGAGATTCTATTCCTTCCCTTTGGTTGACCATCTGATAAAATGAGACAACTGAGTAGCATCCCCCTAGAGTCTCTGAGTTTGTATTTACCAGGGTTGCTAAGGCCAACAGTGGCCTGCATCCCACCAAAGACTAGGCTGTGAAAAAAATAGCAGATCATAATGAAACCAAGTCATCTACAAGTCTCCTCCATGGCTCTGTTTCGAAACACATCCCTATATTCATCTACTTGGTCGTGATAATGAGCCTTTAATCTACTCTAAGGAAAAACTTGCCAACCCATTGAAACCCTGCTTTCTGTACAAATCACTCGATTAGCCAGAATATCTGCCAGATTATTGGCTGTTCTACGCACATGGTTAAAACTTACTATGCAAAGGCATTGGAGGTGACGCTGAATTCTTTGGAAAACCTAGATCAACCTCCAATGTTTTGAGACTTTTTCTGGCATCGTGCCACAACTAATTCTCTTGACCGAGTTAATGATTAACTCAGAATCAGCTTCGATAATCATATTTTTGCAATTATCCTGCTTCAGAAAATCTAAACATTGCTCCAGAGCCATTAATTCTGCCATGTTGTTAGTGACTCTTCCTAAATGGCAATGGAAGATGAAAAGAATGTTTCCTTCTTCATCTCTTAATGCCCCTCCAAAGCCAGTAGTTCCCGGGTTACCTTTTGAAGCCCCATCAATGTTGTATTTCAGAAAACCCTAAGGGGGAAGATGCAAAAAATCCTTCTCAGTTACCTTCCTTTCTAGGCCTTGAGGAATAAGCCCCTGCATACCCAGCTGACTGAGAATCCTCATTTCAGCTTCTGAGGGTGGATTCTTAGGGGGATTTCACACTGTAGTGCCAACTGTCTCCTTTAGCTATGTTAAGATTTGCTCGAATAGGCGTTGGTAGGGACTCTTTTCTTTTTTGAAGATTCTCTTGTTCCTTTCTTTCCAGACATTCCAAATAATGAAGCTTGGTGTAAGAGCCCAAGCTAAGCCAAGAAATTCATAATCATAAAAGTTTCGCCTCCAATTGTTTAGGGTGTTGATCATACTCCCTTTGTCCCTGTTGGTCTATTGGAAAAAGGTGTCAAAGGTGTCCCACAACCTGGAGGTGAAAATACAACTATTGAGAAGATGTTCCATTGTCTCCTCTTGGGCTTCACGGAGCTGGCATCTGGAAGGCCCCAGAACACCCCTCTTCTGAATATTATCTCAATTCAAAATTTTCTTATGATGAACCAGCCACATGAAGAGTTTATTCTTCATCCAACCTTGATGCCTCCATAGGTTCTACCAAATTCTATCCGAAACCTAGGAATCCAGCTCAAGGAGAATGCGTTTTGCCTCCTTAAGATTAAAAGTGCCCTCATTATTGTTACCCCATCTAAGTTGGTTCTGCCCCCTTGTCACTAAAATCTTTCTTTGTTCCAACATTTTCATAAGAGCCTCATCTTTTGCTTTCAAGGGGCTATCGTCCCTGTAATCAATGTTCCTCTAGGTTCTCCACTTTCCTACACTATTAGTCTGATCCCAAAAATATTTTACCTTAGATGACCCTTGGGTGTCTATCTCGTTCTTGAGGTCCAAAAGATCCTCTCTTAAAAGTATAGGTTCTTGTTTCAATTTATCCTCCGAAAATAAAGCTAGATCTCCCTCTCTGATTTCCCAAAATCTCTTTTTTTTGTACTAAGTCTCTGTTCTCCCAAGCCTTATTCCATATGTATGAGCCCTTTATGTTTCCAGACATCCTTATGAGATCATTATTTTACTGGCATATTTTTCTTTCCAGATACTGGCCCATTGATCCCTTGGGTCTTTAACCCAACGCCACCATAGTTTAGCCCCTAAAATGTTGCTATGAATCTCCAGATCATCCAAACCAAGACCCCCATGGTTTTTGGGTTTACAGATTTTTTCCAAGGATACTAAGGGCCATTTCTTTTTTTCCTCCCCCTTACCCCAAAGAAAGTCTCTTTGGATGGTTCTGAATTGATGCAAGACTCATTTTGGTGTTGGGAGTGCTGATAGCATGAAAACTGGGATTGATTGAAGAACAACCTTTGTAAGCACCAACCTACCAGCCAAGTTTAAAGATCTGATGGTCCATTTCCTAATTTTATCTTGCATCTTGTTAATCACTGGCTCCCATATGTTCTTGTGCAGAGGTTTAGCAATTAGAGGAACTCCCAAATATTTTGAACGGAGGACATCCCTTTGAAAGCCTAGAATTCTGGAGATATTCCTCTGAATAGCAGTATTGGTGTTAAAGAAAAAAAATTACATTTGGAGAGATTAACTTCCGTACCTGTAGCCATGGCAAAATCATTCAAGATTTGATTATACTCTAGAGCTTCTTTGATCGTAGGGATTCCCTATAACATGGTATCATCAACAAATTGTTGATGAGTCAAGGCCTGTCCATTCTCAGATAGTTGTAGGCCCTTAATCTTATCAGCTTCTTTAGCATGCTTGATAGAATGTCCAAGTCCTTCCATCATGAGGATGAAGAGAAAGGGAGAGAGTGGGTCTCCCTGCCTGAGGCATCTGGAAGGAATAAAAGTCTCGAAGGGAGAACCATTAACCAATATTGAAAAGCTGGAGGAATTTACCAGGGCCATGACCCATTTAACCCAGTTATGATCAAACCCAAAAGAAATAAGAACATTGCTAATGTAGGTCCAGTTCAACTTATCATAGGCTTTGGCTAGGTCCAATTGCATGATCATTCCAACCTTCCTATTGCTGGTCAACGAGTTCACCACCTCGTGTGCTTGAATGATGTTATTGAGAATTTTTTTGCCTTCCACATAACCTGATTGTTCCACATAAACTAGTGTAGGAAGAAGAGGTTTGAGTCTATTGGCCACTACCTTGGATATTATCTTGTATACCACATTGCATAGATCTATGTGTCTAAACCTATCTGGAGTTTGAGCATTGTCCTATTTAGGGATCACGAAGATGGAGGAGGTTTTGAGCACTTTCAAAATAGTTCTATTCATCCTGGAATCTTCCACTACATTTAGAATTTCCTGTTTAACAATACTTCAGAAAGCTTTAAGTAAATCCACATTGAAACCATTAGGGCCCGACGCTTTTCCATTCTGCATATCATTGAGGACCTCAATAACCTCCTCTTCAGTCACTGGCCTATTAAGGTTGAAATTATCCTCTCTAGACACCAACCTAGGTATATGTCTTGTTAAGTCCCTGATAAAATGTTCTCTATCTGAAATGGTCTCCTTTGCTATACCTAGAAAGTGCTGAACTAACATAGCTTATATGTCCTCATGGGAGTTAAGAAGATTCACTTCCACGTCCTTGATCAAAGAGATCCTATTGTGGTTTCTATTCACCATGGTAGATCTGTGGAAAAATCTAGTGTTTCGTTCTCCTTCTTTTAGCCATTGAACTCTAGATTTTTGTCTCCAAATATTTTCTCTTGTTTACACAAATTTTCCCAATCTTGATGATGTTTAGTTGCTTGATTACTCCTGAATTCATCAAAGTCATCCGTGATAAGGGCTTGGTTGAGTTCCTGCATTTTATCTTCAATAGATTTCTTTTCTACAAAAATATTGCCAAATTTAGTCTTGTTCCATTCTTTAAGCCTGAGCTTGATGTGCTTTAATATTTTGTGAAGAAGGAAAATTCTTGTACCCTGAATCTGCAAATCTTCTTACCACCAATTTTCAATATTGTTGTTGAAATGTAGGTGGGTAAGCCAGATATTCTCAAATCTGAAAGGTCTATTCCTGGGGGTACCAATGCCTTGAACCTCAAGTTGAATCGGCCAGTGATCTGAGCCTCCAAAGGGGAGAAATCTCACTATCATCTCCTTGTCTAAGAGCATAAGGTCCTCTGAGATAATGAATTTGTCTAACTTTGAGGCAACATGAGACTCTCCTCCTCTTTTATTGTTCCAAGTAAATAGACCATTGCTCATATCAGTGTCAACTAGCTTCATATTATCTATAAAATTTTGAAATGCTAAAGAGTCTTTGCTTAGAGATCTAGTTCCCCCTTTTTTCTCCGAAAGTGATATGATCATGTTGAAGTCCCCCCCCCCCCCCCCCCCCCCACATGATCCAAGATATACATGCATGTCTATCTTTGAGATCCGCAAGAGAATCTAGAAACCTGAGTTTATCATCCATTCTTTGAGGGCCATAAACATTCATGACCAGATAGGTATCCCTATCTCCCACAGGTTGAATAACCATTGATAAATAATTCCTAGATGCCTCAGCATCTATTATTCCAATCTTTCAGGGGTTCCGAAGAGTGAGTATGCCTCCTGCTGTATTCTCTGCTTTGACTTCTAGAAACTCAAATCTATTTGGCCATTTGCCATGTATTTGTTTTATCTTTTGAATGGAATATTTAGTTTCCTGGATAATGATCATATCTGAAGCTGCTTGTTTCATTCTATTACCAAGTATTCTTTGTTGTCTTTTACTACCTAGACCCCTGATATTCCAAGATGTGAACTTCATAATTAAAGATTTGTAAAGGAGTAGCTGGTTAGATCTTTCATCTTACCTGAATCTATCATTAGCTTTTCACATTCCATCAGTAGCTCATTCTGCTTTTTCCCGCCTCTTTTCTTTCCTGGGTTTCTCGATGCTAATCCTGGTATAGTTTTCATAGTCTTCACACCTTCGTTACCCTACTTTTCAATGTTATTTTGCCTCTCCAGCCCATTCGCCTGAGTTTTCCATATAAACAGTTGTTGTACTTTATTGAACCCTTCTTGAGGTAACGAGTCTACCCCTCCCATGGTTCCCTGTTTCAAGAACCCTTCCAAATCTAGGTGTTCTCTATCAGGAATCTCCTGCAGCTCGTGGTCCTCCAATTCCATCTCACTCTAGGTCATTTCTTGGTCCATCTCCAGTTCTGCATCGCTCATCATAGTCTCTTTCTGTTTATTAATATCCTGTGTTTGTTCACAGTCTTCATCTCTCCCCTTCTCCTCTGGACTACCTCCCATAGCTTGATCTGCTTTTATTATCGCTTCATCTTCTTCAAGTACTTGGAACCTATTCTGACTGGCCTATTGCCCTTCATTTTGATGTTGCTTTGGCCCCCATTTCCCCCTTTTCCTTTATGTACCACTTTGTGAAAGCTTTCAGAGTCTTTCATTGTATTAGATTTACTCTTGTTTTGTACTTTACTAAGAGGGCAGTCTCTGAATAGGTGCCCATGCTCATGGCATCTATGGCATCTGAATGGAATGTGCTCATATTATACTGTTTGCACCCATTCTTCGTAAAAAACTACTAAGATTACCTCATCCAAAATAGCTCCAAAGATATCCATCTCCACACATATTCTTGCAAAGGAAGTATATTTTCCCCTTCTAGTGGCCTCAAAAGCTTTGACAAAATGCCCTAATTTATTTCCAATGGCAGCTAACGATTCAGTTTGCTAGTAATCAAGAGGTAGAAAGTAGAGTCTAACCCAGATCAACATTGAAGTAAACGTCTCATGCTCCGGGACAAAATTCATGATCCATGGCCTCATATAGAAGCCTGCTGCTACGAAGAAGTAGGGCCCTCCTTCAGACACTCTATCTTTATCTTCAATATTTGTGAAGACCGCAGTGAAGAATCCCTTTGACCCAAGATGTAGGTCTATGCTTCCTTTTGGTTTCTAGTGGTATTTAATCCATGTCTATAAAGATTTTTCAGTGGGCCATAATCCCATGAATTTACAAATGATAGCATATGTCCGCATGTGGTCCCTGTGTGTCTGTAGAGCAGGATCATTTAATACTACTCTGGGTGGATCTCAGCTTTGGGTTTACATGGTACCTTTTGTGTTTTGTCTTTTGTTCCATGTTCCTTTTCTTCTTCCTCATTATCCTTTGTGCTATCATTCTTCCTTGTTTTGGCACCATCTATCTCCTTTTCAATGTTCCTTTTCCCTTCTTTTGAAGTACCTCTATCATTTTCTATTGGTTTCTTACCTCTACTGGCCACAACCTACTTGTAGGAGGGAGTGGAGCTCCCTCCTTTGTGCCCTTCCATGGAGATCAATCCCTGCAAAAGTCTAGAAACCCTAGTTGTTCACCCGTCATTGTTGCTCCTCAGTCACTCTCTCATTCACTCTCCACCTCATCTAAAATATCTTATAAAATACATTTACAATAGAAAGATAATATAATTAAAAATACAAAGACATATAATAAATAACTTACAAATGGATGATATTCATGTCCGTCTTTAGTGTTTCCATAATATCTACAATGATTTTAGTTTATTTTATTAGAATTATCCTTGGCCTCAAGCCCTTGCAATTTCTACAAGGACAATAACATTTTTCATCCTTAGAAGCCCTAGATATTGATCCCACGTATCCTTGGTCTCCTTGAGGAATGTTATGTGACACTTTTTGTCACCAAACTTTAAGTGATGATTTTGTTCAAAAATTAACCTCAAAAAAAGCTCATAACCTTTCAAAACAATCACAACTAATATATATAGCAACTATGTCAAAGTTATATGATGTTAGGGCCTCTACACACACACACACACATATGTATATATTTGTATTTATTATAATAACAATAATCTATTTAATAACTTTATATATATAATTATATTATAATCATATAATATGATATTAATATCAATAATATTATATTTAATTACAATATTAATGTTATATTTATTTTAATTAGTCAAACAATCAACATAAAGTGGTCCCATTTTAATCAGTGAAAAATGTCATTAATTGTGGAATTGAACAATATGTAACAATTATTTTCCATTTATGGGAAATTGGATATTACATTTCCATATTAGATATAGCATCAGATATCTAATAGTGAAAGAACTACCTTCAGTTATTTGGCGATTGGATGGATTATAGGAAAATGTTGGTTAATCGATGGGTTAGGGCACTCCGTCAAATATTCAACTGATAAAGAACTGTCGTCAAATATTCGATAGTCATCAAGATTTTAGAAAACAAAAAAATGAAAATATCATTTAACTTTTGACACTTTTTCCGATTTTATCCATTCCATCAGATTTCGTTGTCAGAATTTCCACCCAGATGTAGTAGTGGGTTATGATTACCCTTTTTACAAAATTTGAACTTTTCATCATAAATGAAAACTACAAGGAATAATTTTAAGAAGTCCCTTCAACTTTTAGAAGTTACAGTAGGAGTAACAATGGAAATGAGTAATTACTAAATTAGGATAGGGTGTATCATAGTCAACCATATGGTAATTACTGAATTAGGGTGCAGTCATAGTGTATAGTAAAATAGATATAGTACACTCTCCACAACTTAATTATAATAGTCATCCTCAGCATGTGTAACAGAAAGGTCATATCATCCTTTAAATCCAAATCCTACAAGTAAATGACAATGAAACATACCTTCCATCATCTTACCATTATGATGATGTAGGGTTGTACAAGGAAAGCAACTTGATCAATGTTGTACAATGTCTTATTCATGACACATGTCAATTGGTGAAATTGAAATGATGTGTTGAGAAGGAATACTTCTATGACGACAAGATCTGGTGTATCAACTTCAAAACTATGTTGTCAAATGTAAGGGTACAAATGTATGTCTGTAAGCTTGTGATAAAAACCAAGTAAAAATATCTTTAATCTATATCTACAACAACAATATAAAACTATGGAGATAACTTGGCAGTGTATTCAGTTGTATTAGCAAGATCTTGAGGAATTGTAATAATAAAGCATGATACATGGGAACTTATGATGAGTTTCAAAATGAAGTTCGTAACAACAAAAGGTTCAAACAATAAATCAATTATAAAAAAAGAAGAGATATCAAAGTACTTGTTACATAGGAAAGAAAATAATGTGTGGATTTCCAACAAGCTGGTTTTCAGTCACAACTGGCATCTAATTCCCTAAAGGGGTTGTCACCAATAGACATATTTTTTTCTTTTTTCTTTTTCATCCAATGGCTCCCTAGAAGCGTTTCCACCATTGGATATTTTATTATTTTTATTTCTTTTATTTATTTTTTCTTTTATTATTTTATTTTATTAATAAAACTAAGTGGTTGGAAACACAGGGAAAGTTTCCCTTTCCCTAACAACTTCAAGGTCTGAATTTGCAATTGAGACATTGTTGTCAAATGAATCCTTAGAGGTAGGTTTATAATACAACCTAATACAATGTCTTTTTACAAGAAAATATGTTTGGGAACCATCAATGCTTGTCAATTTTACTGTCCCATTATAAAATATTACCTCTATCTCATAAGGACCTAGTCACCTGATGCATACCTTGCCCTTGAAATATTTAATTATAGAATCAAATTTTAAGGCCAAATCACCTTTCTAGAATAACTTCATCTTAATAAACTTGACATGCCACTTGGGAGGTTGTTGCTGAGTGATATCTGTCCATTTCACAGTAGCCACACACTCTCATATAATTCAAATAGTTGTTCCAATTGATGTATTTGAGTTGTAGTCAACTCTAAATCTACTTCCAAGGTAGTTCTAAGTGTTTTTATTTCAAATTCAATAGGTAGTATAGGATTCTTACCAAAGGCTAGTTCATAAGGAGAGACTCATGTATTGTTTTTCCAAGTAGTCCTGTAATCCCATAATACTTCACGAAGTCTCCCTAGCCAATCTCTTTGATGGCCTGTCACAATCTTCATTAGAATATCTTCAGCTACCTTATTGGTTCTCTCCACTTTCCCATTCGTGTGTGTATGGTAAGGAAAAATGACTCTGTGATGAATCTTATACCTTCTGACAAGGTCTGATATCATTCAAGAGGTGAACTCTACTCCTCCATCTATAACTATCTCTTTTGGCACTCCATACCGAGAAACAAATTCTTCAAACAAAAGGTATGAAACAACACGTTCAGTTTCCCTGGTGAGTTTTCTAGCTTCTACCTACTTGGTAACATAATCTTTGAAAATTAGAATATGGGTCTTTTGTTGAGATGGGGATTCATTGGTCCAACAAAATCTAAATCTGATGTCTCAAAAGGTTCCATCACCAACAGAGGCTATACTGAAATCTCATGTTATTGAGTAGGTTGTAGGGGGGCTTCACTAAATGAACCTTTGATATCTCGCGTGCACTTGTGGCATACTAAACAATACCATTAATTTGACTACATATTGTAAAATACCTCTAAAAATCACATTATTTAACCCCCTACCAATACGAACCCAATACACCTTCCCAATTTAAAAAACCCATACTTTCACTAGATATTGTATGTATCTCATTTTTCATTAACATTTTTTATACCCCTTTATAATTTTTCATTAACTTTGAGCTCCATTTTCTATACCTACCAATATAAAAACCCTTTACCCTCTATTATACGCTCAAAATATTGTGTCATTTTTTCCTCATATATACCCCCCAATATGAATACATGTGGTATGGTATTTATCTCCCAGTGAAGCATCCATGGTAGAATAACCCATCCTCTAACAACTATCACATCCTTGCACATATTTCCTTGCATCTCATAACACAATAGGCCAAAAATAAACAAAATCTGCAACATATTGTGACTTGTTCTCCTGTCTAAAAAATGTCCTCCACATGATCCATCATGATAGCCTTTAATAACATCATGAACCTCATCCTCCCTCAAACATCTCCTAATCTTCTTATCAAAACTAGTGGGAAAAAGGTTCCCATCCAACCAAAAATATTGAGCACTTTTCTAGATAACTTTCCTCTTTTCCCTAGGAGAAAGGTGATGTGAAAGCTTTCCTGTAGCAAGGTAGTTGGCAATGTATGCATACCAGGGTGAATAAGTGGATAATGCAAAGAGATACTCATCTCGGAAAGAATCTTCAATAGACAGACCATCAGTAACATTGTTCAATCTAGAAAGAAAATATGCAACAACGTTATCTTTCCCATGTTTATCTCTAATGGTGATATCAAATTCTTAGAGTAACAACAACCACCTAGTAACCCTAGTATTTGTAATTGGATTATTCATTAAGAATCATATAGTTGAATGGTTAGTATGCCAAAAGTTTGGTAATCAGTGATGTAGTGCCTAAATTTATTAATAGCATGAATAAAAACAAGGAACTCCTTTTCTGTTACCATATAATTTACCTCTATACGAGCCAAAATCTTGTTGATATAATAGATGACATATGGATTGTTTTCCTCTTGTTGTCCAAGCATAGCTCCAATGGTTGTATCAGAAGCATTGATGGAGATGTGGAACAACAAACTCCAATTGGGTCTTCCTAAAATTAGTGTTTTTGTTACACAAATTTTCTATTATACAAAATTGTTATTACACTTGTCAGTTCATTCAAACTCCATATCTTTTGTTAGCATGGCAAACAATGCAAATGAAATTTTGGAAAAAAATTCTATAAACCGTTTATAATAGCTCACCTGGCCCATAAATCTACGTACCTCTTTTTATGTTTTAGGAGTAGGGATTTTCAAAATTACCTCTACATTTTCTGGATCAACCTGAATATCTACAACATATAGATAGTGACCTAAAGCAATTCCTTTAGTCACCATCATATGAAATTTTCCAGTGTTGAGACAGAGGTGGGTTTGTATACAATGCTTAAGTACATTTTCAAGGTTGTGCAAGGATTCATCAAACTCATTCCCATAGGTTGTAAAATATTCCATAAATATCTCCAAACAGTCATTTACCATGTTAGAAAAAATTCCTAACACTTCTTGCTACAATGTTGTAGGTGTATTACAAAGTCAAAAAGGAAGGAACCTATAAGAAAATGCACCCTGGGGAAAGTGAAAGTAGTTTTGTCCCGATCTTCAGAAGCAACCCATATCTAATTATAGCCACTAAATCCATCCAAGAAAGAAAATAATTTCTTACCATACAAATTATCTAGGATTTGATTAATAAAATGTATTGGAAAATGGTCCCTGTAATCCACATAGACTCCCCACTTTCCATTTTTCTTGGGAAAAATAACAAATGGAGATACCCATCGAATGATATAAATAAGAAAGTTGTAATTTGCATCTAAGAGTTTCTGAAGTCTTCCTTGACAATGCCTTTTAATATTTGGTTCATTCTTCATTGAGGTTAGCAAACAGGCTAAGATCCTTCCTTTAAATAGATGTGATGAGTACACAAGGCAAGATGAATGCCTTTCATGTCTTTATAATACCATTTTAATGCCTCTTTATTCTTTCTGAGTAACAACATTAATTTGTCCCTTTTCTTAAGGGATAAATTATGATTGATATTTAGGGTTTTCCCAATCTCAATCTCCACTAGTACACCCTTAAGAGTAGGAATAGTAGGTATTTATTTTATAAGAGGATTATCAATATTTTCTTTCTCATCGAATTTTTCTATCAAAAAACTTAGAAATTAATATGATGGTGGTGTAACAACAAAAGGGTCATTGATAAAACTACTAATAATGTCATCTTCAGTCTCATTTTTAAAATACATTTTTTTCCTATAGTAAGTACTAGTCATAATTTGAGATAAATTAATTAAAAGAGTATAACTAACCTATTATAATCAGCTACTTCGGCTAGGGTTTGGATCTGGAGCACGCCCACCAAGCCGTCGTCGCTCCTGCAGAGCTCTCTCGACAGCCTCTCGCTACTGAGACCAACCAGTGGGTGGAGACAGCTCTGCGCAAGGAGCCTCTTCATTAAAATTTTGAGTCCATCCAGAATGGATGCCAGAGGGGGTCCCCCTCCCCCCCTCCTGAGATTGCTACCTTCAAAAGATTGGAAGGCTCCTGTGGCAAGAGGAAAGCAAACATGAACCAATAGAAATTTGTTAAGAAAGCTAAATCCATCCCTTCGGTAGGGCTGCCTACGGAACACCCATGCCGGAAAGCGCTAAACCTAGATAAACGAGGGCTCATAGGATAATTCACGGGTCTCTGGCCCTCTCCCAAATCTATTTGTGGATGGGTCCAGTGAAACTGGAGGCCCCTTGTCTCTGAAGGAATACGAAGCCACATGGTAGGTAAAGGCTATTATGTTTTTGTTTTCAAATCAGTAGAAGATCGAGATCTCATTTTCTGAAACAGACCATATTTCATGGGCCCCCAAGGGCTCTATCTGAATTAATGGATGCCAGAATTTAAACCTGCCCAAGGCACTCCCTTAGTCGTCCCTGTCTAGGTAATGTTACCCCATCTTCCTCTTCATTTCTAGAACTCGGAATCTATGGAAATAATCGGGAACAAATTAGGAAAATACATTAATAGGGTTGAAAGGAGAGAACAATATTCATGTGCCAGAATATGTGTGGAAGTCGACCTGGAGTAGTATTGCCTGAGGTGATCAAGTTGACCATAGCTGGCTGGTCTCACATCCAGGAGCTAGATTATGAATATCTTCCCTTCAAGTGCCAACATTGTCATGGCTATGGTCATTTCACTTGAAACTGCAAGAAGAAAATCGAGGAAGAATCTGAAAAAGAAAAGGGTGAACAATGGACACAAGCCAGAAAAGCTGCCACTACTAAATAGACCATGAGAGAGAAAAGGAAAGGAGGGAATCTAGAGACCGGAGGACCCTCTGTTGGGAAGAGTTTAACTGAAGATCAAGCCACTGCAAATGCCACCATCTCAACAAACCCTTTTGTTGCTCTAAACCCTCTAGAAGACCAACCAGAACTTGAAGAGGGATAGGTGCAACGAAATATGGAACAGACAGAAGACACAGAACTAAACTCAAGATCTTAGGAATTGACAGTAGAATCCATTTCAGAAAATCCTTGTATCGATGCAATCCAACAAGAAAATCAAGGCCCTCTTGTAGGCACCACTTCCCCACCCTCTTATGTAGAAATGACCAAAAAGAAAAAACTGATAGATAGTCCTGGTTCTTCTGAAGATGAACCTCTTGAGAAATCCAAAAAAATGCAAGAAGGAAGTCTCACAAGGAGATTAGAGAATAAGAGGTTGAGCGATTAAATATGTAGGGCAGCTAGTCCACAATCGAAATGTCACTAGGCAGGAACACAAGGTCTAGGCCCCCAGAGGGTGGGTCTGCACCACCCCACGCTAGTAAATAATGCAGAGTGTCTCTTGGAATTGCAGGGGTCTGGGAAACCCTCTGAAAGCTAAAGCAGTAAAAGACCTATTAAAAATGGAAACCTCAGACATTCTCTTGCTCCAAGAGGCAAAGATAGAAGAAGATGCTCTTCTATATCTAAGTAGAACCAAATGGAAAAAGAACTCAGGGAAAGCAATTAGCACCAGAGGTACTTCAGGGAGCCTTGCAACCCTATGGTCAGAGGATATGTTCCAGCTTAAAATCTCTTTTGCAACCTGGCATTGGATATATACAAATATTCTTCACCTCCCAAGTAAGATTTCTCTAGCTCTCTTCAATCTTTATGTTCATGTTAATTTTTTGGAAAAGAAGGATTGTTGGAATTCTCTCTCAGACTTCCTAGAAGTCTATGCCCCCCAAAACATCATTCTGGTAGGGGATCTCAACATCACTCTAGACCCTCAAGAGAAAAAAGGCAGAGTAAGGGGTAAAGATCCCTTCCATGCCTGTGTGGAATCTCGGATTCTCAAATGGTACCTTCTCGACCATAAACCTAGGAAAGGTCGTTATACCTGGACCAACAATAGAGTTGGTAAAGCTAACATTGTTGCCCATTTAGACTGGTTTCTAGTCCAAAGGCTCTTCTCAAGGGGAAGCATTTAATCTCTTCAAAAATTCTTCCCAAAATAACATTTAATCATAACCCCATCTCGCTGCTGATAAAGAAAGAGGAGGACCTCAACCCTATTCCCTTTAGATTCAATCCTTTTTGGATAACGAGAGAGGGCTTTATGGACATATTGGCTGATGTTTGGGTGCAACCAGTTGAAGGATCCCCCAGCTTCATGTGGGAAGAAAAACTCAAACAAACTAAGTACGCATTAAAAATCTAGGCAAAAAAAAACCCTTTTCACTCCTACGAGTCATAGACAAAAGACAGTTCAAGCTCTAGCTGAGATTCAACTAGGCATGGAAGGATCTGAAATCACCAAAGCATAGATACTCATCCAACATAATGCTTATTTGAACTCCTTTCTTTCCTTTCATCAAGAAGACGAATACTGACATCTTAAGTCTCACAATCTCTAGCTCCAAGCTGGAGACAGAAACACAACTTTTTTTCACAAACAATGCAGAGCCTGACCCTCTCAAAATCACATTTCTGAAATATCCAATAGGGAGGGGGAAGTTATCAAAGGACAGTATCTCATAAAATAGGTAGCCACAATCCACTATCAGAATCTGTTCCAGGAGGATGGTTCATCTGATGATGACCTAGCTGTCGACTTTCTGTCAAACATCCTCCCTCTTATCACTGAAGATGTAAATGTTGGTTTAATGAAACCCTTTCTGAAAAAATGATAGTTGATGTCATTTGGTCAATGCATCTGGATAAAGTACCTAGGTCGAACGGCTTCACAATACATTTCTATAGAGCTTACTAGAATGTAATAAAGCTCGATCTTCTCAGAATGGTAAAAGTGTTTCAAAAGAAAGCCAATGTGGGAGGGTGCACCAACTCCACCTTCCTTGTCCTTATCCCGAAAGAAGTTAACCCTAAGCCTTTCAATAGATTCCGGCCAATCTCTCTATGCAATGCCTCTTACAAGATCCTTGCCAAACTCTTAGCCAATAGACTCAAGCCTTTGTTAGGGGTACCTGATCTCCCCTCTATAGGGTGGTTTCATCAAAGGAAGGCACCTCATAGACAATGTGATCCAAATGCAAGAAGCCCTCCACTCTAGCCACTCTCGGAAGGAAAATGGTATGCTCATCAAGTTGGATATGTCAAATGATTTTGATCGAGTTAGACTCTCATTTCTCTATAAAATCCTCCTCTCCTTCGATTTTAGTGCTAATTTTGTCAACTTAATAAAAGCCTACACACACAGACCTTGGATAGCCCCCTAGTCAATGGAATACCTTTTGACTTCTTCCAAGCTTCTAGAGAGCTCTACCAAGGATGCCCTTTGTCCCCCTTTCTTTATATCTTGATGGCAAAATCCCTAAGCAGAAAGCTAACAGTGGAAATGGAAAAAGGCACTACCCTAGGTATCAAGGTAGCAAGAGGGGTGGAGCCTATAAATCACACCCTCTTTGTGGATGACTCTCTCCTTTTTGGAGGGGCCTCGATTAATATAGCAAACGCTTTCAAAGAAATTCATCAACACTTCTGTTTAATCACAAGAGCCTTGATCAATAAAAGAAAAAGTGTGGTTTATGGCTGGAATGTAGAACACCCAACTATCCTTCGAATTTCCTACATATTGGGATTCCCTATGTATGACAAGTGGGAAAAGATCAAATATCTAGGCCTTCCCTTAACCTTGGGACCAAGTCCTCCCTCCCTATGGACTGAAACAATCAGCAAGATAAAAGAAAAATAGCATATTGGGGAGCCCAATGGCTAACAAAGGCTGGGAAGTTGATTTTGATAAAGGCAGTCCACTATGCCCTTCCCATCTTCTAATGTTCCCTTCTACTAGCTCCTAAGTCTATCACGAAACAAATCTCCAAACTCCTTCGGGACTTCTTATGGGATGGGGGCAAGGGAAATCAAAGAAAGTTACATTTGATAAGATGGGATATTTTGAATAGACCACTCTAGCAAGGTGGGTTACAGATATGGGATCCAGGCTTAGCAAACCTGGCTCTTGGTGGAAAGATCATATGGCAATTGTATGCAGCCAAAAATCATCCTCTTAGCAAAATCCTCTAGAAGAAATACCTAAGGGGAGGCTCCCTAAGAAACCTCACTATTGCTTCTACTCCAACAAGAATAGCAATTTGGAATTTAGTCAAAAGAAGCATCAACCATATACAGCAGCAATTATATAGAATACTAGGAAATGGGCAGAGAACATTACTTTGGGAGGACACCATACAAGGGAATGCCCCATCAGCCACCCTCAATTCCTGTCACGATCTAAAGATCTCGCTAGTGAACAAGGACTTATCCGACTGACAAACATATGTTCTTGGGACAACAAAGGGAATTGAGCAAGATGGACTTTTCCAAGGGTTCCTGACCCTATAGAGACACAGAAAAAATTGCTCTATGCAGCACTTTCTGGCCTCGCCTCTGTCCACCATACATCCAAAGATAAATGGGGGTGGGGAAGAACTAGAAATTATACAACAGCTTAAGGTTTCTCCTCATTACAAGCCACACGTGCACCTTTGCTAACTCCGAAGCTCTGGAAATCCGTTTGGTCTCCCTTTTGCCTTCCAAAGATGAATTTCTTCACTTGGTTACTAATGCATAAAAAAGCACTAACAAGAGAAAATCTGAATAAAAGAGGATTCCACGGGCCCTTTAGATGATGCCTATGCACTTTTGTTATCGAAACCTCTGACCATTTATTGGTTGTCACTCAAGAAGTTTGGAAGATGGTTCTACACAGACTTAGCATACCCACTCCCTCCCAAATTTTAGTTGTTACTCTCTAAACCTCCTAGGAAGATCAAAACCCTGAGAAAAAATCTAAAAACACAGGCTAGAAAAACATTTGGCAAGCTATTCCAAAATGCCTTTGGTGGAAAGTGTGGTTGGCTTGAAATGAGTGCATTTTTAACAATAGGATCCCGAAATCAGTGGAAGTGGCTACCAAAGTAAAAGCTCTCTTGTTGGAAATAATAAATAATCCAACTTTTGCCTTCACTCTATCTGCAGAAATCTTTGTGTGGCTAGGACCCTGCATGCCAGGAGAAAGGAAAGATCAAATCAACAAACCAATGAAAGATCCTACTTAGTGCCTATGTCTCTCTGTAGGTGACTTTCTTAAGTGGTGGCATGGGACCCCAAAAGCCATTATCTTATTTGAGGGAGCGTCCAAGGGGAATCTAGGCACTGCAAGCGCAAGGGGGTTGATTCTTTCCCCAGATAGATAAAAAAAAAATAGTTTCAGCTAGGGCCTAGGCATAAGCTTGAACAATCAAGCAAAGATTTACAGCCTCCTAAAAGCTTGCCAGATTGCGAAGGAGTTAGATTACAAAACAATCCAAATATTTGGAGACTCGGAGCTCTTAATAAATCTCTTAAACTATGAAGATGATTTCAGTAACCCAGCTTTAAACAAAACCTTGTAGAGAACTCAAAACATGTTAAAAGACTTCGACACTGTCGACTCATACCATCTTTTGTGGGATTTAAACAAACAAGTTTACTCACTAGCAAATAAAGGCTACCTGCTATCATAAGGTAATCTCAACCTCAATGGAGGACCCTACTCGATCCATCCTTTGCCCTAGACAATCTTCAGAAGGTAGAACTACTTCTCAAAGGGAGAGTGGTATTTGGCACCTTGAAAGTCACATTCAAGATCACCAAGCAGCAAACAGATGGAACAACAAGCACAAGGACTATCAAGTAGAAGAAACAACACCAAAATGTGCAGTAGCAGGTGGTAGAATGAATAGTCGCAGAAAGAAAAATAACCAAAATGAACAACAGCATAAGGAACAGCACGAGAAGGAATAACATTTGAAGGAACAATAGGCCAAAGGAATAGCAGAAACAGAAAGAATAGCAAACAGATCAAGGAGCGGCAACAGAAAGAACAACAATCAGAAGGAATAGCAACAGAAGGAACAACAAGCAAAAGGAATAGTAGAAGAATGAACAACACCCAAAGAAACAGCAGGCTAAAGGAATAGCAACGGAAGGAACAACGTCCAAAGGAACAGCAGGCCGAAGAAACAGCAGGCCGAAGGAACAGCAGACCAAAGGAACAACATCCGAAGGAACAGTAGGTCAAAGGAATAGTACCTGAAGGAGCATCAGGTCGAAGGCACAATAACAGAAGGAACAACACCCTAAGGAATAGCAAGCCGAAGGAACAACAGGCCGAAGGAATAATAGTTTGAAGGAACAACATCCAAATGAACAACAGGTCGAAGGAACAACAATCGAAGGAATAGCAGGCCAAAGGAACAACAAGCAAAATGTACAATAGCAGAAGGAATGGAAAACTCAAGGAACATAAAAAAGAAAAACATAAGGAAAAGGCCGCAGAATTTGCTCTCCCACAGATAAAATGTAAGACAGAAAACAAGAATATCCAAAGAACTAACAACACTTTTGAATTTAAGCTTAGGAGAAGGGACTACCATCAGCTCATTCTCATTGCTTGGTTTTTAAAAGCTATTGTCGATTGTAATAGGATCTTGCTCCACTTTTGGCAATAAATATATTAACCGTTCTTATTAAAAAAAGATGTAGTAGTCATGCATCAACTTCCTCCAAGTCAGACTCAGGCCATGAAGGATTCTCAAATTTGGAACTTGGTTTAGTTTGAGGGAAAATAACAACATCCTTGGTAGTCTGAACATTAGAGATAGTCATATGGCCAAACCTACATTTGATTAAGGCATCTGTTGTAGTCAACAATGGTCTACCCAGAATTAAAGGATGTCTTCCTAGCCATGTTTTGGGTTGAAGCACCATAAAATATACTGGGTACTCCAGGATTCTACCGAAATGATAACATCCTCTAATAGTCCTTCAGGTTGGATTATAGACGTATCTGTGAGTTTCAAAATAGTAGGTTTCAATCTTAGATTATAAATCCCAAGTGGTTCTACGATTTCCATGGTTATTTTGTTGATTGATGCACCTGGGTCAATCAGGGTACTTAAGGGAGTTGTTCCACCAATGTGAAAGACTATCTTTGGGTTCTGAGATATTCATATTTGGCAGGTACATTGTTCCCCAATATTAGTTCTGATAATTTCCCAATAACATGCACAATAGGGGCATCCTAAGTTTTCCTCCCTGAATTATTAACACATAACTGCTTAACTATTTTGGCATAAATCAGGACTTGTATTGTTTGAAGTAAAGGGACCTAAACATGTAACGTTTTTAAATATTTTAGGAGGTCAGGCTAAATATTGAGGGTATCCTTGGCCTTAGTTAATCTCGCAGGGTAAGGAGGGCAGAAAGAAGTCTCATTTCTAGAAGATGTTACAAGTTTTGGAGTTGAAGTAATATATGTTGTTACAATAGTACTAGTTGTTACAGTTGTATTGGAAGTGGTGTCAACTGTTACAACTTCATCAACTGTTTTAGCACCAATGGTAGCATCGGTTATTACAACCCACTACTTTTCTAAAGATCCTTGAACTATATTTTTTTCTCCTATTAGATTTTCTTCCTTGTTTTCTCTTATGATAAGGGATATGATGGGGGTTACTACCCTTCCCGATCATAACTGAATCTCATTACATTTCATGTGTAAAATACAACAGGTAGGGAGAATTGGTGTTTCCATCTATTTTACTACCTTATTATTAGGGTTAGGGTTGGGTTATACAAGTCACTGAGGATGAAATGGAAAACTACTCATGGGTACATTAGAAGGAAGTTGTTTGTTGTTTCATTGGGATTTGCATATGAATTTGGTTAATGGGAATAAGGTTTAGGCCATTAAGGGATACGACATTGTGGCCATGGAATAGGGTATTGAACCAAAGGAGGGTTGAGAGGCTACCATGGAGCTGCTGAGTATTGCAATTGTTGGGTTGTTTGTTGGGAATTATACATATCAAACCAAGAATTGAAAGAAGAGAAGGGTTCTTACACCATTTTTGATGGCCGAGGTTGCCAAGGATTTTTAGTACCAATGATTTTTCTTCAACATGCTACCCTTCTTCCTTGTAGATTTCCTTGAATCTAGGTAATGAGGGGCATTTCTCTGTGGAGGGACCCCTCTCACATATGGTACAATTGTTGAGCGATAATTCCCTCAAAGGGTGTTATTCCTACATCGAGAATAGAAAATGGCTAGAGCTTGCTCTACCTCCATATATTTTTTATTTTCTTGTAATACATCAAACTGAGAAGAAATTGAGCTGATAATATCAGTCTTAAAATTCTCTAGAAGATTCCCAATTTCTACTCTTATTGCTCCATTTTTATCTAAATTTAAATTCCTCCTAGAGGTATCATGTGTGAAGGCATGATTTCTTACTGATCCTCTATAACTTCTACAACAAAGCTTAACAATCGCATCATAAGGTTCGTTGGATATATCGCCCTTC
The DNA here is from genome assembly GCA_000404065.3 of Pinus taeda. Taxonomy (NCBI): domain Eukaryota; kingdom Viridiplantae; phylum Streptophyta; class Pinopsida; order Pinales; family Pinaceae; genus Pinus; species Pinus taeda. The sequence goes on from APFE031318452.1 coordinate 265,003, forward strand.
CCCATAAGGTTTAGCATATCAAGGAAGTCATCCCTCATCCCTTTAATAAATATTATATTGACTATTTCCTTTTCCAAATTGATGTGCTGAGATATTTGTAAATTATACTAAAGACGTTCAACATATTCTTCCAAATTTTCATCTAGTTCCTAGGTGATTCTGAATAGTTCATCCTTTTGATCCCAAGAATGACAGTAATCCTAATACTTTTCTAAAAAAATTTCCTTCATCTCATCCTAGGAGTTAATGGATGCCTTATCGATTCCCATAAGTCATCTCAGTGTTGCTCCCTTTAATCTAGTCAGGATAAATTTTATATTTTTTCATCAGTGATATAGTCATAACTTCTACATACGACATCAAATTCGAAAAGAAATATATCTAGATATTTTATAATCATGCCTTGAAAAGTAGGGAGTGCAAGAAAAGGAATGTTTTTCATTTGGGCCTGTCCATGAAGATTCATGATAGGGAAATCAAAATTAGTGACTGAACTTCCTGTCATTTGGTTTTATTGCAATTTATGTATATCTCTTATAGGTGGCTTCCCTGGTGAAGCAGTTTTCTATCTTTTTGGTGATGGGGACTACTCAAGTTATTTCAGATGTTGAGGTTGCTCAAGATTTTTTGGTTGTTCAGTTTGCTCAAATGGTTCAGGTGGTACTAATGAATTTTCATACCCTCCGTAATAGTAGGTTGTTTCGTTGCACTGCCAAATTCTAAATTACATTGATCAAGTAATCATTCTTTAGATTTTAATTCCTAATCAGGGTCATCTATGTCCCCATATCCTTATTTCAAGTATCGATCCTCACCCTCTATTGATAAAGATGGGTTAGAACTCTGGGACTAGTTTCTAAAATTGAAGGTTCATCAAACTTTGTTTCCCTAATATATGCACCCAGCATGGATGTCTCAGGAGATGTTGACCTTTGCGGATTAACTGTAGTTGATTCCTTCTTCTTAGTCACCTTTCCCTGAGTATAAGATTATGCCTCAACTGCTTGAAATGATCTCTTGTATGAAAGTTATTGTTGCCAATTCTTTATTCTTATTCTTCTTGCCTCATCATCTTCAACCTACATGGTTATTATGTTTTATGGAAACGTAATTTTCTTCCTCAATACTAATGCAATGCAATCCTATTTGTCCTAACTCCTATAAGGCCAAGCCCACTTCAATATGTAGAAGTGATGCATAGGTTATTACCTCTCATATTACCACCTGAAAACCTCGATTTTAGGAACACATGTACCACAATTTCAATCAATGCATGCACGTAAACTACTTAGACATATGCACCTCTAATAGCCTTTCTTGGAAACAACGCCAAAATGTTGGGCGGAACAATTGTACTTTTAACTCATAGCAAAAGATATATATCTCATATTAATCGCCAATCCAGGAAGGCCTTTTTATTTCAAGGATATCACGCAAAGTATATGCAAGGACAAATTATGACTAGTTCTAATGAATCTAAAACTCAATCATTGTAATAACACCCTCAAAAATCCAACACTTCAGTTATTACACTCTCAACCTTTTTCACACTTTTAGAAAGTAAACACACAATGCAGAATAAACCACTCTATCACACAGTTACTCTTATTTAGAAAGAAACAACACTCATGGAAACCATTCACTCAATCAAATGTTGAAACACACATTCAAATGAAATAAGTACCTCATCAATCTGTAACAGGAATTAAATAATTGTCACACTAACAAAGGGACTGGTCCGAGACCTATGTTGTCACACAATACATATGTTATAATTATGAAATCATTAAAGCATGAACAAGATTAAGAATAAAAATAACATCAATCATACATGAACCATAACTGAAATAAAAAATATCAAATTGCTACAGTACCTTCCTAACTAGTGATCCCTCCTAAGAATGAGGGCCCTTCCTTCCAAGCAGTGGTTGGTACACTACACAACACACAGGCTAATCATTAAAAGGGTATGATGCCACAAATGATTTAGATTTTCATTAATGAAACATCCATGATTACAATGTTTGCGCTCTCCCCCTATGTTCTTTCTATGCATGTCTATATCTATATTTTCTTGTGGGCGGAGAGAACACCTCTTTATAGTTTTATATTACAACAATGATATCATCATGATATTCTCTCGATTCTCATGTGTTCTAAATCAAGAATACATATTAATACTTTGATAACAATTTCCATGGTTGGGACAAAGTTGTAACAGTTATTAGGGTCCTATATTATAGGGACCATAGTAATTTCAATCTTTCTATTCATTTGAGGTTAATTTGTAAATGTCAGTCTTGATTTCATGAGTATTATGGTTTAAAGGGGTCATTGTTCATGTCATGAAATATTTGGTCATCATTAGTTAGTTAAGGTGAATAATGTTAGTTATAGGAACCAGTCATGGCAAGTCATGTCATGTTCCAATGATTTCAACAAATGCCACTTCATTTTGAAATGGATCATCATTAACATAAAGGAAGGCTCTAGAGGTGGATGAAGTTTTAAAAAGTGCATTTGGCTTTCCTTTTCATGTATTCAAAACTCATTCTCTGCGCTCAAAACACGTTGGAGACTACCAAAGGAATGTTGTTGTCTACCATTGGAGTTTGTTGCACAACTGAGGGTCTTTCTATGAATTTCAATAAGTCATCAATTCAGTTACACGTAAGCACTTTTCTCACTTCTTTAAGCTTATTGATGTTTTAGAGGACCTTATATACCCTAGCAAGCTGATCAGAAGCCTCGAGAATCCCTCCAACCATCAAGAACTACAACTGTTGTGTTCCCTATTGCACAAGTCTTCTACACATTTGCTACAGAAGAGAGTTAGGTGATCAGAGAGTGTGCACTCAGTTTGAAAGTAGTTATAGGATTTCACAACCATATCAAACACATTTCAAGCCAACCTATTAGTTTCATTTTCTCAGAGCAAGGCTACAAGTATACAAAACTTGGAATATTGCACAAGGTGTTGCGAAACTATCAGAAGCATTAGGGTTTAATTAAAAATCAAAATTTTGGCATTATTTTTATGTGTGGGAAATCAAGAAAAGCTTACAAGGGTGGAAAAATCATCAATCATCCATTTTTTTTCAGCCAAAGTTCAAGAATGTGATTAAGGCCATGCAAAGACAGCTCATGGCATAAACATATTTGCACCACATATATTAAAACCTATACCCATTTTCCCTTAAAATTTTACAATAGATGCATCAGGGTGAGATGAATAAATTTAGTAAATTTAATGTCAAAATGCTTCATAGTTTTCAAGAAATGAGCCACCTTCATCTACAGCCATTTTTGGATTTTCTCGAAATTCATGAGTTGGATTTGAATCAATTTGTTTGTGGAGAAACATTATGATGATATTAACCTGCTAATTAGAAATTAACTCAATTTGATCCACCGTTTAGGGGATATTGAAAAAATATCAACCACAGGGGAGGTGTTGCATAAGTTTGCTACAAATCTGATAATAAAGGGAGATAGTGTTTTGGAGGCTTGCTTTAAGTTTTTAATATGTTTCATGAGTTCATGAGCTTCTATGAGACATTTCAAGACAACTCACATGCTTCAGAATGTCAAAGATGGACCCAAGATATGCACAACTCAGATTTCTATGAAAGTTGTTGCGAAACTGGAGATTCGCAGTAGTTTTGTTGCATTTTTGACACAATGGATATTTTGACTTTCTATTTCAAATTTTTTGTTTCTACAAGTTGTTTTAATCACATTATTAGGTTTCATAGAACTTTAGGAGGATATAGTTATGCACTATTGTGGAAATTAAATGCTTTGATGATGTATCAAGTTAATATTTGCAGTAGATAATTAGTTCCTTATTTTCAGCAGAGTATGTGAAAATGCAATGTATCTGGTTGTTGATCACCTTTATTTTTAGAAATTCAACCTTGCTCGGTGGGAGTGGAATATTTTGATGTATATAATATGTAAAAAACAAAGAAAAAGGTTATGTTGGTTAGTGTGTGGAAAGAATATTGTTATTTTGTACTCTTAATCATTTTTTCATCTGAATAGAAGAAGGTCGAAGTGGTTTAACAGGGATTCATGTGTCAAACCTTGTTGGCAATGTGTTTTTCTATATTTTGAATCATTTATTGTTAGTTTCTTTCTTTAATACATGTATTCATGTTTGGATTAACAAGAAAATATCTCAGAATTCATTACTTGTTGTGCTTTGTTTTATGTTAGCTAAATAGTCTATGTTTTCCTCTTATGACATTTTGAATTCATCTTATAATATGATTCTCTAGTTTCATCCTCACAACTCTCCGTTCACCCTATATACAATGAATCAGGTTAAAATACTAGCAAACTACCTATCTTTCCCCTACCTAAATCACCTCATCATCCCTTATTCACTTGAAACCATTAGTAGAGTGTGACTCCATGCCCAATGGATGTCTCCTCTCCCACCTTCCTACAAAACATTGAAATCAACCTTCTCTTTCAATCCTCATAACTAGCCTAATATCAGAATAACATTCAGTAAATTGATTGACTAAGAAGAAAACCTAGTGAGAGAGCCCTCTCCATGGCTAGAAGGGCTAGATACTAGCCTAGAAATGATATGTGGTTACCTTTGTAATCCTTTCTTAGCCTAAAGGAAACTACAAATTCTAATAACACCTCTTCCAAATTAAAATGATTTATTAATGGAAAATCCTAACTGCTTCAGTTGCATTGTCCATAAATATCGCCTTTAGTGGTTGAGCTGACTTTGACAAAATACTTTTCTAGATTGACCTTCATGATTGATTAAAGGAGATCAATGCATCCAAAACAAGTCTTACATGCATCAACAATATTCAATGAGTCCTTGTCCCATCCTTGGTGAAGAAAAACTGGAAAGTGTATCCCTATATCAACATCTCAAAATATCGCGTACACTAAAACAACCCATTTGTTAGTTTTATGATAAAAATATCCTAAAGCAAGAATTCTCATCCTAAATTATAGGTAGAATTAGATCATTAGGATGACATATAAAAAGATACATACTTAGGTTGATAATGGTTGTTATAGTGATAAAGTATGGTCTTGAGAATCAACAATGGTAAATAAAAGATAGGAAAATGGTTGCAAGAGAATGCAAATTCCACGTCCCAATAGTAATGTTGGAGCTTGGAGGGGAAACCAATTGGATAAAATTGCTAAGAGTAATTGTTATGAAGAATTTGGTATCTAGGGATAAATACTAATTTCCTAGACAATAGCTATATCTGTAACAACAATTTAAAGCACTTTAACCTTTTTCTATAAACAATAGATAAGACAAAGAGAATGATATGACCTACTTGTACTTTCCTCTTGTCTCCTTTGTATCGATTCTGTTGATCCTTCCCATACTTAACATGCTTGAGAAGTACCTGTAAACATCAACAGAAGACAAAGAACCAATCAAAGAAAAAGATCTATTGATTACAAGTAAATGGAAACAGATACATTCACACATATAAGCATCATATATCAAGATAAGCATATGGAAAAAGGTGAAAATACTTTATTGAATTGAAGGAAGAATTACAACCATGAATCCTGATTCAAAGTCACTCCTCTAGCTTTGGTTCCATTCACATCACATCATAAGCATTACAATCTGGCAGCATAACAACACTTACTATAGTGTCAATTCTCAAACTAACATTATCTCCTTACAATCATCAAAGTACAACCCCTTGATCACTTAGATGAGTGCTCAATTTATAGGAAGATGGAGGAGGTTTTGTCATCAATGAGGGTATTGAATGGCCTTCCATACTTAGAATTAGTCCCATGGAGGAAGGGATGAGATGATAGGATATATCTTATCTCATTCCTCATCCATTTTCAAGCTCATAGGAGATGATAAGTGTGGTAATCTTCTAGAAGGCTCCAGGAGATAAGAATATTCCCCAAACCCTATGTGAATTTCACTCAAACTCACCTAGCATAGGTCAAAGAGGTCCTAAGTGCTCTGCAAAGCAACCCGACATGGACTTAACTTATCTGCAATGCACCCTTGCATGGGCCTAACTGCGTTGGTCCTTCTAGAGGTCATTTTAGGATGTCTTCAGGCCATGAAACTATTTGGGAAGGAGGCATTCAAAAGGTTGACTTGTTTAGGGCATGTAGCAACTGAAATTAGGGTTTTATGAGCACTAAAACACTGATCTAGATGATGGGAGTGATGTGCCCAAATGGATCTGTAACAGCTGACCCCTAAAGCATGAAGTCAATAATGTAATGTCAAATGAAATGCCTTACGATGTGATGATGAGGTTTCGAAGTGGTTGGTGACCTGCATCGATTACAATACATAATATCATGATATTTTGATTTTTTCTCATGAATCACTGAGGGAAGGCATACCCATTCTCAGCATATAAACTTTCATTACAAGTACATAGACAATCGTCTACAGATATAGACCCATGATCAGAATGACCATCAATGTAAAGCCATTGTACGAATGATTTGGTACTTTTCCTAAAATCGTAGCCCAAATGGATGAAACTAGATCTAGGGTCTTCTATCTCATTCAATCATTCGCTCAAGTACAATTCTAACCATGCGAATATGTGATCTGAAGTTGAACATGGGAAGGCATTGTTTGATTACCAGCCAATGATGTAAACTGTTAATAGACACGAGAGAAATCACCGATAATGATAATGATCCTCAAGGTATTGTAGTACATTCTGCATGGTGTGAATAGATGTTTTGATGTCGAACACCATAGAAAGTCTTTTGGTCGAAGGCTAGTGATGTCAACCTATTGCCGGAAGCAAGAAACTTGCCTTTGATGTATGCAAGCCTCAAGGTACTAGAAGGGTGTTTCTAAGTCAACTTCTTGGATAATGTGTTGATGTTGACAAGAAGCAACTCATCGTAGGAGGGCCTTGATGTATCCCACATCAATGACATGAAACGAATATAATGACTTTGGAGATGGATTTTGACTGACAACACAAGTTTCAGGAATGGAAGTCATGAAAATGAAGGACTATGGTATTGCAAAGGATTAATTTTATCTGAATGACTTCTCTTGAACATGTCAGTGACACTGAAATGAATTGGTAGCATTGACCCAAAACAAAGTGATGGATGGTATGATAAAACAACAGTATGATAACCATCAAGCTGATAACCCAACCCAAATAGTCACGGTGATGAAGTGAAAGTGTCATTTTCAAGAGCAACCTACTACCAAAATTGGTTTACCCCATTTTACATTCTCCCTAGTCATTGCTGACTAGTACCTCTTTATTTTTTATCAAGCTTGAGGAGGATAACATATGCTTATTATATAATTCCACCCTTCGAGTGAATCCATCACTATGTGATGTTTCAACGAGTCTAGTGAAGGTGAAACTCGGTCTTGTCATGATCAACAAGTTTGTCATTATTTGATGTTTTAACGAGTTTAATGACAAAGATAACTTGGTCCCTTTCATGTTTAGAGAGTTTGAAAAGGGAAAAAAAGAAAAACCCACAAGTTCTTTTATGTAGATTTGTATCTCAAGCCCAAAAAAGCGTAAAACAATACGAGAGAGAACCTATTGACCATGTTCAGTCAACATCTTGCTTTTTCGTAAATAATTTATCTCAACCCGAAAAAGGGTTAAACATATACTGAGTAGATGTCATTTCCAATCCGTTAATAAGCTGAAAAGGACAAGTGCTTGACAATATTTTCATATTTAGAGAGTCTAAAAAGAGCCTAAAGAGGACTCCAAGGGGGTTCCTTTTTCAATGTTTAACAGAGCTCGAAAAAGAGATAAAAGTATGCTTTGTGGTCAAAGATGAAATTTACAATCAAGCACGTCAAATTTTAGGAGTCAACTATAAAACCTGCTCAAAACACCACCAAATGGATTACACATACTTATTTCATGAGTAAAAATAGGTAAATACTAAAGTTTATTCGATTAATGAACATGAAATAAACATAAAACAAGTTTTTACCATGTCATTTTTACCATTTGATATTTACCATTCAGTTTTGTGCTCTGGGCTAGTTTTTTACCTAGAACTTTAGTAGCTGATTATGAGAGATGATGTAGACGATTTCTTGTGCCATCTCGACCAGGTAGGAGATCTACCCCTCCTCTTTATTTTTATGTCATTATTTTACTATTTCATGCAAGTTGTAGGGTTTTTTGGGGCCTCTGGGGTTAGATTTTCTCGCCTTGGGATCAGTGCAGGCTTGCATGTCGAAAAATATGTTAAGGAGCATCCAGATAGAAGGTTGCATACTCTACAGTGCACTGTCTCTTTTCCTAGGCCGCATTGGGCGAGTTTCCCAAATTTGTTTCACCTATTTGCTCCAAAATTTGTCCTATTTTTTGCATGGAAAGGATCCTAATTAAGCTTATGATTTGATTGTAGGCTTTCATCAGATTAGAATGACTATTACTTGGCAAGAAAGAGAGCATGAATAACAAGACATGATTTCCCTAAATAATACGGGTACAGTTGAGGCCCTCAAAAACTGTGGGTTGCTCAAATACTTCAGGTTGTCCGGAATGAGGCAACAAATAGAACTATTGCAATTCCTAGTTCATGCATGGGATCCAACGGATCAAGATTTTCACATAAGGGACAAAGTGGTCCCTATTGTGATCAATGATGTTTACTTTCTTACCAGGTTATCGAGGCAAGGTGCCCCCATCTCACTTTCATGATTTTCCCATGGAGGTGAATCGGTCAGGGATTACATTCGACAGTTTTGACGGCCAGGTACATAGCCTAGCAAGGATGGGAAAATAAACATCATGGATATAAGTGATTTGCCTTTGATAACTATCCTTTTCACTATCATAAAATTGGTTGGAATTGTGACACTTCATCTAGCGAATAGATCATATATGCAGTATGCACTAGAGTGTCTTGAGCCAAAAGTATTGAACTGGTGTGAGGTCATGCTTTCTTCACTGAAAGAACAACTAACCAAGATAAAAAGTGGTAAGACAAAGAATTTTAGCTATGGTTCGATCTTAATCACTTTTTCCTTAGAAATAATTCCATTTATACAACCACAACATGTAACACTAGGTGTAGCTAGTCCTAGAGATCCACGGATGCAGGGGTGGGTCGAATTGATGGCTAGACATGTGGGTCAGTCAACAATCATTCTTTCCACTACATTCTTCAGTTGGCTCGATTGAAAACACATTGTCATCGAAGAGCATCCATACTCAGCAATGGATTTTCGTGGAGATGCATATTTGATTTTACTAGTGGGCGCTCAATGGGGTGCTATAGGTAAATTTTTTACCAAAATGTTTTTTGATTTTTCAATTTCTACATGTTTTTGTGTTTTGATGTTCCAAGACTAAACTAAAATCATTCTCATGCATGTAGATGTGGGTATTGTTCAACCTATGAGGCACCAATAGGAGGTACGTGGGCCAACAAGGAGAAACATTGGGATAGCAGTCCTCCAAGATTCAGATTTGGCTAAGACCTTGGAAAAGTTGCAGGATCATGTGGAGGGATTAACCCTTGGTATTTCGGATGTCCGGATTGAGGAGTTATCTATGAAGTTGCAGCACCATACTATTTGTGTTCCAAGCCATTGGATGCGACTCTTGCACATGATACCTCAGGCTATGACATGTTATCATGAGCATCACTAGGTCTACTTAGGATGTTTTTTCATGCATTTTCAGTTTTTAGGTCAGATGACCAAATGTGTCTTGGACACAAATTTTGTAAAAACTTTTAAAACAACTACCTATTTTACTTTCAAATTTTTTATATGTATGGCTATATCCAATCCTATTCAATTATTGATGTGAATTGAAAATTTTACTTTTACATGTGTCACAAATGTCAATTTACACATAGTTTGCTAATGAGTCAATTAATGTGTTAAAGCTTCTAGAAGTATGTTGATATTGAATGTACTCAAAATTCCTTTCCAAAAGACAAACTCTGAGGAACATATGAAGAATTGTTGGATTTCGGACAGTATAAATGTTTGTTAGTTGTAGTACAACAAGTTGTGAATCCAACCTAATGATGATTTAGCAGATGCCAAGTGAAATGGCATCAGAGAAAAGTTCAATCAATGCGCTATGCTTAGTGATATTATTCGTCGATTGACTAATACAAATCCCTTGAAAACTCACTAACTCGTCACTTAGAGCAAAAATGGCCCATGCTGCAGAAGATAGGTTCTGCGTACTACGACTAGCACCATCGGTGTAACCAACAAATGGTTCCAAAGGTTCCAAAATCTGCAAAAAATTCAAAGTGGATTACTTAACCACATAAAAACTCTAAAAGACACTGACACACACACATACAATTAAAGCATGTATACAATGATTTTTACTACACCCAATTAAGCATAGTAATGTTTGACATACAACCCATTTTGGGGCTGTGACAATGGAATTCCATCATAGTCCACCAACTCGTAGGCTCCTTTTGCCCAAACATGCTTGACAATATAAGGACCCATCCAAAGCGATTCAAATTTTCCTGCTCCAAGTTTATCAGCTTCCTGATCATAAATCAAGACCAGGTCTCCTTCTAAGAAAATGAGAGGCTTGACGTTTCTATCATATTGTACCTTGATTCATTTCTTGTGCGCTTCATTAGCCAATGCGGGTTCACGATGGGTTTCATCTAGATGGATAAGTTCCAAGAAATGCACTTCTTCTTCAGAAGTGTCGGGTAATAGGTTAATTGCGAGTTTGAGGGATGAAATTTTGCATTGTATCAGCAAGATTTCCTCCAAACCATACACCAATTGAAAAGGTGTGAATCCAGTTGCATTTCTCACCAAGGTTCGATATGCCCACAAGGAAGAGTACAAGATTAAATTCCAGTTTCATTTATGAACCCCTATCATTCTTTGAAGCATTCACGTTAGGAATTTGTTGATGGCCTCAACTTGTCCATTCGCTTGTGGGTAATATGGAGTAGAACTATCATGTGAAAGTCCTAACTTGGAAGTTAACTCACTCATCATATGGTTGCGAAAATGCGACCCATGATCTGTAACTATAGCATGCGGTATACCAAACCGGGCAACCACATGGTTGAAAAAGAAAAGAGCAGTTGTTTTTCCATTGTTGTTTAATGTTGGCTTCGCCTCGATCCATTTGGTAAAATAGTCAACGGTGACTATAATGTACCCATGCCCCCTAGCCAAGCTGGGGTTACATATCATGAATTCAATGCCCTATTTAGCGAATGGTCCAACATCGACGATAGGATGCAATGTTGCAGGTTGTAGTCTAGCTTCATGATAATAGATCTGGCATGTGTGACAACTTATGATGGCAATTATGCAATCTTTGAATATACTAGGCTAGAAATAACTAGCACGGAGCATTATTTGCACGATAACATAACCAGATAAGTGTCCACCACAAGCACCTAAATGGAAATCATTTAAAACTTTCTCAGCTTCGTGATGATTGAGGCACCTTTGTAAACTCTTATCGATACTATGACAGTAAAGAGTGTCACCAACAATCAGATAAACTTTGGCTTGGTATCAGATACGTCGTTGTTGTAGCGAGAGGTATCTAACTGGAAAGTTTGGTTCTGGAGATAAATTAATATATCTCAATACCACATGTTAGGTGATGAAATTAGGAACAAAGACTCATCCAGAATTGACAGTTCTGATGTTGAATCATAGAAGTTGAGGGAAGGTCGCAAACTAGCTCGACAAAAACTAGATATTTCTTTGATTTAGACTTGATGAATTCCATATCAATCTCCTGCTGAGTTGAAGTGACAAAATATATGTCATAGGGTTGCAATATGAAATGACAGTGGGCTTCCAGAGTAAGATATAGTGACGAAATCTCTGTACAGCTACCAAAGCTAGTTTCTCGACATAAGAGTACTTACTTTCTGTATCATTGAGATTGTGACTCAAATAATATATTGAATGTTCATTCCCATCTTCTTCTTGGACTAAAACCATTCCAATGGTTTTATCTGCAGTGGAGAGATACATGAAGTAGTCGTTTTGATAATTTAGGGAATAGATTAATGAGGCTCTAATCAAGGTATCTTTAAGAGCATCAAAGGAAGCTTGCACAACCTGATCCCAATGGAGGGGTATCCCTTTTTTCAATAAATGATTAAATTGTTTAGCCAATTCAACATAATTGGGAATGAACCTCCTCATAAATTTAGCCTTCCCTTGGAGTCTCTGTGACTGTAGTAGATTTGAAGGTGGAGGCAAATCAAGGATTGCCTGAACCTCAAGTGGATCGAGTCGAATTCCCTCCTTAGACATTATGAAACCAAGCAAATGACCAGAACCAACACAAAACACACACTTGTGTGGATTGAGTCGTATTTTGTAGTGTCGGCATCGTAAAAATATAGCTTTCAAATGTTCTGGGTGATCAGTCCACTTTCGTGAATGAGCAGTTAAATCGTCAAGGTAAGGTTGAACAATATGTTTGATGTCATGGAAGGCATAATTCATTGCCCTCTGAAATGTTGCCCCTGCATTCTTCAAACCAAATGGGAGATTCTGATAGGCAAATGTGCCCCATGGACAAATAAAATCAATTTTAGGTTGGTCCTCTGGGTGGATATTGATTTGATTGTAACTAGAAAATCCATCCATAAATGAGAATATTTCACATCTCATACATTCATCAATAATCTGGTCGATAAAGGGAGCGGGATAATTGTCTTTTGGACAAGCCTGATTTACATCCCTATAATCGATGCACACTAGTATTGTCCCTTGTTTCTTCATGACGAATAATATTAGAAACCTAGTCAGTAAGAGGAACATGGTAAATGAAACCAGCATGCAAAAGTTCTTCAACTTCCGCCTTAATGGCAGCAACCTTCTTTGGATGAATAGGTCGGAGGTGTTGTCATACTGGTTTGACATCAGGATACATTTTGATTTCATGTTCAACTATACTAGAGTCAATTCCTAGAATCTACTCGTATGACCATGCAAATATATCTCAAAATTCATGAAAGAGAGCACGGTAAATATCAAGTTCTGATGGAGAAAAAGATTTTGAAACATGAATGTTTTCTATAATGTTAGGTTTGGTCGAAATGCTGATAGAAATGGTCTCTTCAATATTTGATAGGCTTTGCTCGGAATCTACTGTATCTATGAAAACTGAATTCGAAAGGAAATCAACAACTAAAGGGTGATTAAGTTCATTTGAATAATCTTCGATGTAATCTGGAAGATGGGAATGATGATGATAATCCTCCCATCATTCTCCTTCCATCATCATTGATTGGATGATTCCTTCATCTGTAAAAAATATACGTGAAAAAGGATCAGAAGAAGTACCAAATTCTAATGAACGATCTACCCATACAATTGACGAAAATGGATTCAGGTTCGACGTGCAAGCCAAAAATATTGATTGCTATGCTAGCTCAATAGGGCTTAGCGGCATGATTTCAGTATTACTATCAACTTCAAAACTATTGGTAATCTTCCTTAAGTTAGATGAAGTGGAATATATCATGTTGCAAGTCTCCACTTTTGCCATTTCCGCCAATTTTGATGGTGGTGGTAGTGAAAAAGTACCCATTAGGGAAGAATCTTTAAAGAGACCTACACCAATGTTTTGGAGAGATAGAGGGGATCCATGTACCAATGGAATGGTTCCAGAAACCTGTGAACTAGAGGTGAAGAATGAGAGTTGGTCGATAACTGTGATTCCACCTTTATGAGGAAATGCAATCATGTGAAAGTATGATGAAACCACAGTAGCCATAGCATAAACCCATGGTCTTCCTAGCAAAATGTTGTAGTCAACGAGTCTATCAACTACCTCAACTTCAACCATTACTATTTTTCCCCCTAATTCAATTTGCAGATTACTCAATATTCCACAAGGCATATATGTGCAACTGTCAAAAGCTTTTAATGTTGTTGGTGAACATGATAAAGGCAGTGAACCAAGTGTTTTCCAGCAACTCATACACATTATACAAGTAGATGCCCCCATCAATAATAGTTCGATGAACAAGTTTATTGAGAGTGTTTACTTGAATCATAAATGCTAATTGTGCTGGTAACTATGGCGTATAACCCGCATGGTTGAAAACCACAAGATTGGAATCAGTTAGATTGATTCCACCAATTACTGAAAGAAAAGCTTGATTTTGGGAGGGATAGTTCTAAAGTACCTTGAGCGTAGACATAGCAGAAGGTGACTGAGCCAAATATTCACTATATTATAATTATGTGCAGCTCGAGCTCAAGGGTTAAATGTCGATTTGTGTACAACTCCCTTAGGCAGTTTTATCATTAACTCTAGTGTAATAGGTGGTGGAATAGGATCATTAAAAGTTGTAATCGAAGGGTTAGATCGATCAGCATGGTTATTTGATGATGACAATTGATTTCCATAATCTTCACTTGTTGTTGACACCAAAACATCATCTTTCTTCTTAGAGGCGGATAGCATAAGCACTTGGGAAGTGGAAGCTTGGTCTATAGCAACCATATTTGTCTTCGGTTTTGGAAAATGATTAGACAATGCCACAGATGTATTAGAAGTACTCAAAATCTTTGAGACTTCGGAGCAGTGCAGACAATCTCGTGTAAAATGCTCATCGTTACAAATCAAACACAGGTAATTATCTTTCCTTGCCAAAGAAGAGGAATCAGATGATTTCTCTTTAGGGGAGTTATTATTTTGTTTCTTCTTGTTTTTCCCCTTTTTCTTACCTCCTGGTTGCTTTTGATTCTTGCCCTTGTGTTGAAGGCTCGAAAAATTGGGACTCCAACAAGGGGGATAACCACCCAGTCCAGACCTTAATGCAGCTCCTTTTCTATTTCTAATAGTGGCTCCGACTGGGGAAGATGGGACCAGTTTTCCAATCTGTTTATGATGTGTGTGCTGACAGGATGACGTTTCTCTTTTTTGGGGTTTTATGGGGTAAATACTTCTTCTAAATCTAATCTATCTTCTAACTATTATAAGCAATCTATTATAATCAAAGAAAACATCTATATTTTTGAAAATATCCCAGGAGTAACGTTTTACTTATGCGATCTAAAATAATTTCTAAAAGCAATAGATAATGAAGATAATTCAATCACAATTAGAATAGAAACCATTTAAAATGATTGTTTCGTATAAAAAGTTAGCCGAAACAATACAAGAAATATATTTCATAAAAGTTATTCACATATTCAGCATAAAGAGTAAGTTATCACCATACAGAAGTGCAAGAATGATAACCAAACATTCAAACATTCATATATAAATAATTAAAAATGACTTATTACCTGACACATAAGTGAAAAGCATTAGGAGATAAAAATACCATTGGTAACATGTTCTACTCATGAGCTGCAGCCATATAGATCTATCTTCAAATCACTTAACATCTACTAAGAGTACAAAAGTGCAAATTCAGTAGCAGATATTAAAATCATATAGAAAATAAATCTCGTTCCATAACTTTATCAAAACCTCCTCAGTGGGGGGAAAGTTGCAAGTTCTGAAGAATTTTTTGATAAAACTTTGGACCCCTCTCTAAATGCATGAGAGGGGTTTAAATACTACTCTATGAAATCTAAAAATAAATATTACAAAAATAGATGAGGAGGTTTAAATGACCTGCCTCATTTTAAGCAAAAATAAACTAAAACAAAAATAAATTGTATCTATGATAAATCCTGCGTCTAATCCTTTAGATCGCAAATGTCCAGCATCGGTTTCAAGAGTGTCAGTTGGCCGACTTTAGCTTTTAATTGTCCTGCAAATATGGCATTGGCATGAGCTAGCACTATCTTTTTGGTTGAAGTTATGAGACACTTCAGGGTCATCCATTGGCTATGTGGCTTTACCAAGTACTTCCAATATGTTTCCTAGTTTAATCTGTTTACTTGTTTAATCGCCTTTGCCCTTTCCTCTGCTGTTTGTTTCCACACTGTTTGAAGTTGTTGTGCCTTTGGAAGGAAGCCCAGGGTGGTCTCTACTACCAAATTGACCTTGTGCAAATTTTCATTTATGAATTCAATGACATTGTTTGTTGTTGTCACTGCCTCTTCCATTGCCTGTTCTGCTTCCTTTAGCTGTGAATCCCATTTTGCGAATAAAATTTCCTTATGCGATTTGTCGATTCTGGGCATGTTTGCTCTTTTCCCTTCATCGGATCTTTTCCAGTTCAAGAAGTGTGAGACCTTCTCACAAATTGAATCATATTCAAGTTGTAATTCTACGACTTGATTTTTAATATTATCGCTCATCTCGCAATGGGAAATCCATTGCAAAATCATTTGGCATAGTAGTTATTTTTGTTGCAAGAGCTGGGCATTGAGAGTGAGGACTTCTATGATAAATTCCCCAGTTTTGGGATTGTCTTTATGCAGTTCTATCATACCCTGTAATTATTATCCTTTACTAGCCAAACTACTTTGATGTGTTGAGCATCTTATTGAAATATTCCCATTCCCCTTCTAGATCAATTACGAGTGGCTTTATTTGCTTTGTAAGAGGAGTGGGAACTTCAGCTTGCTTTGGGGACAAAGCCTGTTGATCAGCCTTTGCTATAGACTAAGCTGTGTCTTTTATTGACTCCTCACTTTCACTGTGTTCACTGTTGGATTGATCTCCAGACTTTTCAGCTAATTCTTTTTCAGAACTTGTTTTGGACTTCTCTTTTGAACCTTCACGTATTCTAACACTAGGAGTATGCTCCCTTATTGGCTCAATGAGAAAATGGTCCAATGGGACCTTAGACAACCTCTGTTTTCTGTATTTGTCAAAATCTTAGAGACCTTCTTGGTCAAAAACAATTTGTATTGTATGCAGAACCTCTCTGAAGGTGTTTTTTTGCAGAAAAGCATCATCAAAGGGATCTTCTTCATGAGAAAACAATTTTATTTTAACCATTGTAGTAAAATTACCTACAACACCAAAGGGATCATATTGCTTCCCTGGGAACTTTGGTAGTCGTAAACATAATACATTATCAACTTCTTTGAAAGCATGACCTAATTCATGCAATGCAAACGCTCTGCATACTATAGGAAAATGGGGCCAAATGGCCTTCTTGGAATCTTTCAGTACTTTTCTCATTCCCCCCATGTCGTAGGTCTGATAAGCAATCTCCCTAACCATCAGTTTGTTGGGGATGTAAAAAAGTAGCACATGGGGTGAAGCAATGCTTCCAAACACTCTGATATAAGTGAACAATTCTTCCCCAAACCATCTTGCCATGGGAAGAATATGCACTTCAACTTCTGAGAAAAACCTTGGGGCATCTCGGTTGTAGAGCATTTTATAAATCTAGATCATAACTTTGTGACATATTTTGAAGAAATGTGGGATGAAATTGGATTCCCAAAATACTTTGTGATAAATCTGAATGGGAAGTGGATTTTGTACCATCCACCTCCATCCCATGATAGGAAATCAGAAATAAAACAAATAGCATCCATAACACAGGCGCTCAAAAAGAATGTGGGTAAACCCTTGAAGCAAACCTTCTTTTAGTTCTGTATTGTAAAATTCCTGTGGCTAAATTATCTGATAAGATTTGGGCCCAATTCATTATTGTGGCATTGATAGCCGCATCCACTAGAGGTAACCATTCTGATGAAAACTTGTTGATGCTTGGTTTCCCAAACAGTCTACATAACATTGCAATAGTAAAACGGTAAGGAGAACAAAGAGAGCCAGTGGCGTACATACCATTTTTATCCTTTTGCAGTCTTTCCTCATTGGCAGACCAACTCTTTGTGCAATCCGCCAAATCTTCATTCTCCTCGGAAAATTTCTCGACAAATTGCTTGTTGTAGATGGCTTGGGGTTCTGATAAGTGGTACATATGCCTCAAATTGCTTGGCGTAAATGACCCCATGATCTCTTGGCTCTTCGTCTTGAACTCTCTATCGGATATGTCTATGTGATCTATAATCCATTCCACCATATCAGTCTAGGGGAGTATCTTCGACCTTGCAGCAATGCAGTGTGGAAATGAGCATGCAAGGTCAGTTAGGGATGCTTCAGAAGAGTCGCACCCATTTTTCGTAGTTGTTTCTTCCATAATTCTTGGTTGTTCGTCCTCTAACAACTAATACATAGCTTCCCACGTAGATATCTTTGCGTCTCATCTACAGGTAGTGTATGTGAATAACGGGGTCATTTCTGACTTCTCAGATGCAGGAGCCTTGCCTTTCTTCCCCGTTTCTTTGTGTATTACGCTCTGTGTGTTCTTCCTAAAAGTTGCAGCAGAGAGCAAAAATATGATAAAAATAATAGTGAATACAGGAATAATCAATAGAAAGAGACAAATAAGGTGACAGAGGGTCTTTAATTCTAAATCATATCAAAAGATATCAACTTGTGTCAAATGGTCCTTTACACTGATTGTAATCGTTTTTAATAAATGACCACTAATGAACCGTTATGCTAAACTTTAATGCTCATAACTTTGCTTCAAATGCCAGAAAGTACTATCCTAGAACCTTGAGCCCTTCAAAATGTGATAAAAGCGATTTTGCGATTTGCTTCGCAATATCGCAGATCGCTATATCGCAAAACTTGCTATCGTTACAAACCATCGTTACATGAGTCGCTGCGATATGCGATTTGCGAGGTGCCATCGCATTTTCCAATATTTTCTTATGTTACATAAGGTAGTGCTGCAATATTTAGAATTTGCAATGCAATGAGGTGTTGTGCCCTACAACAACCCCCCATTTCATATCAATATTATCCCAAAACCATGATATGAAATGGGTCCCTTTTTAATTTTCGTTTTAATTGGTATCAACTTATTTCTATTAAAAAAGGCCCGAAGAGATAAAATAAAACATTACCCAAAAATCCTTTTTAATAAACCAATTAAAAGTCTTAGCATAAATGATTAATCTTTTGTCATTGCGATAAAGCGATCGCAAGATCGCATATCGCAATGACAAAAGGAACACAACTTGAAGATATATTGGTTTACTCCGATGCGAAATCGCTATCGAATATCGGCAATAAATGAATTAACGAATTATAAGCTCTCCCTTGCCCCGATGCGATGTGATATTGCTATCAGCAATCGGCGATCGACTGTGCATGCCTTCTTAACCGCCCCACTCGCTACTCCCGACACGATGCGATATCGCTATCGGCGATCGGGGATTCCAAATGGAACCAAAACAATGATTTATGATTTTCCCCGATGCCCGATTTTGATAAAGGCAAAAGCGCAGTTTTCAAAGAAAATCTTAAAAGCAGTTTAATACGATTTATTCGTATTTAAGGCATTATCTTTCAAAAAGCCACTCATCCGAGCTCAACCACCAAAATGCCCGAAGCACGCTTCAAATAAATCATTCGGCCATTAATCGAATTGACTGGCATTGATAAGATTGACAGGCCTTAATGGCCATTTAATGAAACAATAAGCCTGCGATCTATTTACAGATTTTATTCAAGGCCACCTTAAGTCAATCGTTCGCCATGAATTTATCAATATATATATATCTCAGTCTATTCGATTTATGTTATTATTTCTTGTGTTACGCCCATCATCGTCTCTGTGCAGAATTCTCCCGCATAAATAGATTTGAGCAGAATGGGGAAGAAGTCCAAGAAGACCAGAATGCCTTCCGCTTCACCAGCCACAGGGCAACCTGTTGCTGATCCAGGCAATAAAAAGAAAGAGCTCATATCGGACACTACATACCTGGGACTTACCAGAGCTACTTGGCAAGGCACATATAATCTGATCGAAGCCGAAGACCCGAGGGTGACAGCGATACAAGTTTCTGCCGAAAGCACCAGCAAATCTTAGGCTAATCTTAGTGATTTAGCCAACTCTTTTCTTCATCGAATAGCGGCCCGGGAGTAAATCCTCCCATATACAGATGTGGTAAGATGGGCGATTCAAGAAATCCCAATTACCGACAGAACTTTCAGCACCATAGATGGGAGAATTTTCAGTTCCTTTCGAGCCGAGGATCTAAGGCAAATGTATCATTTACCAGAGGCAGAAAACAAGTATAACACGGCATTCCTGGAGAAATTTCGAGCTGAAAATGAGACTGAGTCTGAACCTATTCGAGGTTGGAGACAAAATCCAGCAAAGCACAAGCACGAATCTTCGGGTAAGTACTCGGTCGATTCTCTATGCTCTCCTTATTGCTATGCTGGGATTATGATGTGCAGACTATGGAGATTACATTATTCCGCCAATTTTACCATAGAAATGGTCCCCTTAATGGAGGTGGCATGTAGTGGCGAAATAATGGATTGGGCGGATATACTATCCGATAAGTTAGCAACTGCAATTCTTAATTTCAGATTCAACTCTCGCGTCACTGAGAGGTTCATTCCCCCATTTTACTACAGTGCCTATGTATTAGATGTTTTGTGTTTTAATTCTAAATTTACAGTGCTCGAATGGAGGTGGACGTCGTAAGACCCCGCACCCATCCACATATACCATCAAAAGTTGTGGAAGACCAACTACAAACACCATTTGTATCAAATCTGCAACGGTTTCATGTTGCCTATTCATTATTCCATTTTCAATAAGCCTACTCCTAAGATTTCCTACCAAGCAGGGGTGGATTTAACTTCCATAGGGAGTTGGTTTGGGGAGGAAAATTTCACCTATATCAGAGTTTTTGGCAGTCAAGCCAAGCCCCGCGTTCTTCCTCTATACATCCCTGATAAACTACTGGCCAGGGAAATAACCTATCAGATCAACACCGATGGGGTTACACAAAATATGAAGAAAGCAAAGAAGCACGTCTGGCCCTCTTTTCCCTTGCAATCGGTATCTAAACTCTGCATGATCTCAAACATGTAGAAAAAGAAGCTGAGAAAATAAATTCACTGACCCTGGCAACTCTACCGAGCAGGCGATTTGATCCGAACAAAGTCGCCTACAATGCACTCGACCAGGCCAAATTGGCCAAGTTTGAGCATAAAGAAGACAGATTTGAAGACTTGTTCACATCGGCCGAGTCACTATATCAATTTAAATCGCTCGCCATACTTGAATACAACGATGAGGGGCTGGTCGAATTTAACAGAATTAGAAAGCAGAGGTTGCAAACTCTGCCTCTAGACCTGTTAGCAACTACTCCAACAATAGAATCAAGCGAGCCTGAGCAGCGACGTGATAAAGAACCTCCTATTACATCAAAGCAGCAGGAGGAAGTGCATGACTAGAGACAAGAAGAAACCCAGGTGAACTTGCAGAGATAGGAAGAGACCCAGTTGAAAACGCAAGAACAGAGCAGTTCAAAAGTAAATGAAGACACACAAATTGATTCGAAATTGCTCCAAGAATGGCAGCAATTTAATTCGATCATCGGCAATCTAGAATGCTCTAAAGATGACGAGATTTCAAAAGAGGGCGACACACAGGAAGCGACATCAAAGCAAGTTTCGGGTGAAACCAACGACCCACCCAAATTAAAGGAAGCGGAAATAATTCCAAAGGATCCATCGGGCGAAATAATTTTGTAGATAGAAGAGATTCCTCCCTTGGATGTCTTCTATAGCCCTAAGCATAAAGCTGTAGTGAAACAACAGAGGAAGAGGAGAAGGACGGATCAACCTTCTTTATTCCCTGAACTAACAGTAACGGGCAACGTGGTATGGAAAGAAGAATTTGACCCCTCCGATGACTTGACAAAGCTATCGCAATATGCTGGAGCTTATTCGGTGGCGACAATAGATAAAGCATCGGAGGTGAGCAGCTTATTAAAGACAAAAGATCAGGACATCTTTTCATTACAGGCACAATTATCGCAAGCACAGCAAAAGGCAGAGCAAGCAGAACAACAATTGCTAGTACAGCAACAAATAAACAGTCAGCTGACTAAGCAATTGCAGGAAGAAAAACAGAGGATTGACGATAGTGCAATCCAAAAGCAAAAGGAGCTATCGGCAGCATTGGCCCAACCAAAAACATCAACTGAGGAAATACTAAAATCCAAAGATGAGCAAATCACTCAATTGTCAGCTCAACTTGAGCAAACGAAAAATCTCCCACAGGTAGATGAGTTTAAAGAAGAGGCATTTCAATTAAACAAAGCATTGATAAATCAAATGAAGCTCTTGTGTCAGAAAATCACCCAGGAAGAACCATTGTGCGACTTAGTGGCATCCATAAGCGAAAAAGTAGAAAAGGCAAGGACAGATTTGGATCAGGCCGAAGAAACCTTGACAAATTTTCTGGAATGGCAAGATTCCGATCAGGGACAGGCAGCGAACCTACCAAGAATTCTGGAATCACACAAAGAAATATTATTCACAGAATGGCAATCTCAGTTAATGAAGGCAGAAAGAGCGATTTCAAGATGCAAGGCAACCACTAGTAATTTGGTTGAATTGGTAAATAATACTCTTTACTTGTCTAACATGATTTCTCAATGTACTCCAGGCCAATTAACAGCAACAAAGGTGTTGGAGCATTCTGCTACCCAGAGCTGGAGAAAAATGGAAGGTTAATTGCGGGAATCAACAGTTTGACATGGGATGCCTATTGGTTCTTCTTAGTGAAGCCGCACAGCCAGAGAGCCGCCCTCAAATGCCTCACAGATGCTATCGGGTATATCATACTCGATATTTAGGATGCCACCTTCGCTGCCCAACTCAACTTGTGCCTCAACAGACCACCCGAAGTGGAGCCAATGCTTGCGATAAGCTAGCTCAGGTTTAAACGCAAATAGCCTGAGTCATGATTCACATCGCCGACTGCCAGATCGCCCCCAAGAAGATAGATAGTATTAATTGATGCCAATTTAGTAAGATTTTGTTTCATAGATTGTTTTTAGCTTAGTAGTATTTATAGACCCTTTCATGCATTTAAAAAGGGTCGTAAAGTTTTGTATATGACTTAAACCCTGAAGTTGCACTATTGTACTTCAGGGATATTCTTTTATGAAACTGGACCAATTATTCTGATTTTGATAAGGAGGCTTTTATACAAATGTGCACTACTGTCTTTGTTTGAAAGCATTTCTGCGTTGAAGGAAGAATCTCAAATAGCGATTGATATTGGGATTGATTAGCAGCTCATATGGTACTATTATCTATGTCTGTACTCATTCTTGTCATATGAATTGTCATTTGATCGCTCTTGCTATTATTGCTTATATATATGTGTTTTAACAGCATCCTTTATGCATCCCACTATTGGCTGTCTATAGCATGCTTTTCTTTCAATCATATATGTATCGATGATATAAATGGTAAATGCAGTAATTTGTGTTAATCGCTTTGTTTAACTATTTATATGAAGTAATATTTGAATGAATATCTATGTTTATTTTACAGAGTCATCTACATGCCTGTCAATAGATAAGGATTATTAAACGTTGCATTTCAAATGAATAGTTGTTCCCGAGATTAGCATTAGTTTTCGTATTTTTGTTGATAGAATAAGCTATCCGGCTATCATTAGAACAGACAACTCATCACTCATCCATCCCTTTTATTCATTATCGGGAAACTAGTCTCGTTATATCCAGTCGGAGCCACCATCCCAAATGGAAAAGGAGCTGTACTAAGGTCTGGACCGGGTGGTTATCCCCCAATGTTGTTGTAGTGATTTTCGAGTCATCAACAGAGCCTAAAGAAACGCTTATGATAGGCTTAGTGGGCCATAACCCACAGGCCTCAAGATCAATATTTTTTAAGGAAAAGGGACTTTGGTTAACCCCAATTTCTCTTTCCATCAGAATTACACTTCTACATCATACTGGCCTATAGAAAATTCCTCTCATCACAATCAAAATAAAATTATTAGTGAAGATTAGTATAGTTAAATTCATAATTAATCACAATCATATAAATTAAAATATTGGTAAATGTTGATAGGCATAAAAAAACTTACCTCATAATCATGTAACAAGGTTTTTAACCATGGATATTCACCCCCACTTTACCATGTTGATTCTTAAAATGTAAAACAATATCATGGACCATTAAACCAAAACTTGTTACAATATCATGGACCAATAAACCAAAACTCATTTTCTCTCTCTCTCTCACACATACACACAAAAATATAAATTTTAATTATTTTATAAATTTTTTGAAATTATGCATAGGTGTCTTGATTTTGGAATAGGGCTTCTGGAATTTTAATTAATTACTAATAATCAATAGATGGATCACAAGTTTTTTGTAATACCCGAGTATCTTGTAAATATTTTATTTAATTTTTTGGTCAATTTTTCTGAAAGATTATGGGTCATGCTAAGGATCAAAGATGAATATATCATGTATATAAATGATTTCTATTTTTATAATAATAATAATACAAAATTGCATAACGGAAACCATGCAAATTATGGTGGGAAAAAGTACAAAAGAGAGTTTCACATTATTGACATTTACACGACACTTAGGAAAGACCAAAAAAGGGTGAAGCTTGCCTAGATTCCTCTCCCTAGAGATACATTATCTAACTAAGGGAAAAGGGTTGACCTAAATGGTGAGAGGGGAAAAAGATCGAGGAAACTCTATTGTTTGGAGCATGTTTGGAGGAGGTCTAGAATAAAAATAGACGTTGAGCTTAAAACTCCTTGGAACAAGACATTGTCAGAGGAGAGAAGGATGTTGTCAGGAGGAATCTTGTACTAGACCAGGTGTGGTCATCGTTAAGAAATTGTTCTAGATGTGAAATTGGCTCAGGGGAATATTTGGTAGAGGAAACCATTTATCATGGTTGGGAGGAACATTAATTTGCCCACTATAATTGTGTTAGGTCAAACTGGTTGAAGCAAATAAGTGATGTGTTAAAGTGTTTTATATTGTGTGTTTATTCTTCATGTTTTACAGATGGTTATGTTCATGATTTGAGGCTATAATGGTATAATATTTATTGTTTAATATTAAGTTAAGTTATTTTACTAGGCCATAATGGACAAATTGTATATATATCCATCAATAGTAGGTATGGAAAGAGGAGGGTAGGCCCCAGAATAGACCCTACACAGATTTCCAAACTAAGTTTATAATATGAATAATATATATTTGAAGTAAGTTGAAAATAGGGTGGAAAACTTGATACTAATCTATATTATGTTCCATAATCACAGTGGTGGAATTTCCATAAATAGATCGTATAAATGTATGGTTAAAAGATGAAAGTTTATGCAGATAAAAATGTAATTTTTATAGGTCTATATGACATTATCATAACAAAAAATGAATTATTTCCTAGTCCAAAGGTGTATTTAAAAGATAACCAAACCAGAGGTGTAATGACCTTTACTAAAGAAAATAGAAGCTACAAATTTTATTCCATCACACCAAGACAGAGAGAATCCTAAATACAACCAAAAGAGAGAACTATAATATAAGCATTTAATTATAAATGCAACTAATGATAGAATTTAGAACAAAAGTAACATTCTTTAACAAGATTATGAGTACATATGAGCAACATTGAATAACCAAATAATTGCCCAAGTAATATAAAAAAATCAAGTCGTTGTAGGTTTTAACCCTGTACAGAAATTACTTGCATACGAATTCTAAAACACATAAAATAAAAAATGCAAGAGCATAACACATAAAACACATATACACAGAGATTTTCCCCTGGATCACAAAACCGGGACTACCATCTTGATTTTTCATTATGTTCCTTTCAATTTTATATTACATATTTATATATGCCGAAGCATCCAATACCATGGACTGAAAACCATTGCACCCAAAACCATGGACCGAAAACCATCGCGTCCAAAACCATGTGCAAAAATCATGCACAAAACCATAGGTGGGTCCATCCAACCTAACACAGGGTCCAAAACCAAACTTTTCTAGGGCACTGCCCCAAACCCCATAGAGTGGGGTTACTTGCACCCCTCAAACCCCATATGACCCCCCACCCGCTACGCAATCGGTGAAATGAAGGGGGGGCTCCACCCCCCCTCTAACCCCCATTTAACTACGTGGGCTAGTCATGGAAATAATATAACACAACCCAAAATTCTCCCACTTGTTGTTTTCTTTCCACAGGGGGCCACAAGAGAGCTTAGTCATTTATCCATCCCTGCAACACCCATTATTTTTCTACACCAAGAGAACTTCTCAGAGCTCACAAATTTTGTCAATGCATCTGCAGTATACTTCAAAGTGTCCACCTTTACCAGCAACACTTTTTTGTCTTCTATCATATCCCTCACAAAGTGATATTGAACATCAATGTGCTTTGTATTTGAATGGTAAGCATGTTTCTTTGCCATGAAGATTGCACTTTGGCTGTCATAGTCTATCCTTATAGCTCCCTGTACTAACCCCATACTTGAACACAATTTCTGCAACCAAACTGCTTCCTCGCTTGCATGAATGGCTGCCATGTATTTTGCCTTTGTAGTTGATAGTGCCACTATAGATTGTTTCTTACTCATCCAACTGACTACACCTCCAAATAGGTTAAATACATACCCACTTGTAGATCTTCTCTAATCCAGATCTCCAGCCCAGTCTGCATCAACAAAGCCATGGATATCCAAAACTCTTTCCAACCCTGGTCATCCTTGGTAGCACAAACCATAATCACTAGTGCCATGCAAATACCTGAAAACCTGCTTCATTGCTGTCCAATGCTCCTTCCCTGGTTTTGACGTAAACCTACTCAATACTCCCACTGCATGTGTAATGTTTGGGCTAGTACATACCATCGCATACATTAGGCTACCGATTGCACTTGCATATGGAACATGAGACATATCCTCTTCCCCTTCTTGTGTCTTGGGACACTATTCAACAAATAACTTTACACCTACAGGAATAGGAACCATCACTTGTTTACTATCCCGCATATTAAATTTCAGAAATATTGTCTCAAAATATTTCCTTTGGTTTAACCAGAACTTCCTCTTTGCCCGATCTCTTTTAATTTCCATGCCCAAAATATAGTTCGCAGCACCAATATCTTTCATGTCGAATTTGGAGGACAATTGGGTCTTCAAATCCTAGATATTTTCTTTGTCATTTCCAACCAGCAACATATCATCCACATACAAGACCAAATAAATAACATGGTCAAAAATTAATTTAAAATACACATAGTGATC
Source organism: Pinus taeda (assembly GCA_000404065.3). Classification (NCBI taxonomy): domain Eukaryota; kingdom Viridiplantae; phylum Streptophyta; class Pinopsida; order Pinales; family Pinaceae; genus Pinus; species Pinus taeda. The sequence goes on from APFE031318452.1 coordinate 292,043, forward strand.
TACTTTGCTTGTGGTGAAGCCAAGTCCCCATATAAATGTATCAAATTTATGATACCACACCCTTAGTGATTGTTTTAACCCATACAAAGACTTCTTTAACTTGCATACCAATTATTTCTTACCCTTCACCGCAAAGCCTTCAGGTTGCTTCATGTAGATTTCCTCTTCCAGATCCCCGTGAAGTAATGTTTTCTTCACATCCATCTTTTCTACCTCAAAATAAAAAGCAGCATCAACAGATAAAAGTAATCTAATAGAAGTTACCTTAGCAACAGGAGAAAAAATATCACCAAAATCAATTCCTGGCATTTGGGAATAACCTTTTGCTACCAACCGAGCTTTGTATTTCTCCACCTTTCCTTCTGCATTTGTCTTCTTCTTGAACACCCATTTGCTGCCAATGGGTTTCCTTCCAGCTGACAACTCCATTAGATCCCAAGCCTCATTTTTGTGCAAAGATGCCATTTCATCAACCATGGCCTCTTTCCAAAGTTTTCCATCCTCTGAATCTACTGCTTC